>JASPKZ010004911.1:1345000-1358890 GCA_030220185.1 Diploptera punctata | reverse complement strand
TATTATTATTACTATTATTATTACTATTATTATTACTATTATTATTACTGATTATTATTAGCTATTATTATTACTATTATTCTTACTATATTATTATTACTATTACTATTACTATTACTATTACTATGTACTATTACTATTACTATTAATATTACTATTATTATTACTATTATTATTACTATTATTATTACTAATTACTATACTATACTATACTATACTATACTATACTATACTATACTAGGAACATGGAATGTTAGGACTTTATACAATAGCGGGGCACTAGAGATATTAGCGCGGGAATTGGATAAATCGCCCTTGGATATAGTCGCTTTACATGAAGTTAGGTGGCCAGGAGAAGGTAGTCAGGAATCAGGAAGCTTTGCATTATAATATGGGGGTGCAGAAAGACCTGCATTTGGAACGGGTTTTTTAGTCAGAAGGAGGATCCTATCCGCTATCCGAGATATTAAATTTGTTAGTGATAGGATATTATACATAATTCTAAAGGGTAAACGGCTTGATTTTATAATTGTAAATGTATATGCCCCCACAGAAGATAAAGATGACAAGATCAAGGATGAGTTCTATGAAGAATTAGAATGCTTATTTGATAGCCTTTCACGATATCATATGGAAATTGTCTTAGGAGATTTTAATGCAAAAGTGGGGCGGGAAGATATATTCAAACCAACAATAGGCAAATTCAGTCTTCATGAAGATAGTAACGACAACGGGGTTAGATTAGTCACATTTGCCACATCAAGGAATCTCATTGTTAAGAGCACAACATTTCAGCATAAGGATATTTATAAATACACCTAGACGTCCCCAGATCGAGAAACTCGGAACCAGATAGATCGTGTATTGGTGGATAAACGCTGGCAGAGTAGCATCATTGATGTTAGATCAGTTAGAGGGACAGACTGCAATTCGGATCATCATCTGGTCAGAGTGAAAATCAGACAACGGCTATCGCTTATGAGAGGAACGAACGCTAAAGATGATTCTGTAAAATATGAATTAAAAAACTTGAAAAATGATGAAATGCGGCAAGTATACAAATCAAAATTGCTAATAGATTTGAAGTACTGGAATCTTCAGATTACAATGTGGCAAACGAAGAAGAAACTGATATAAATAAAGAATGGGAGGCTATAACAGATACTATTGAATTGTCAGCATCAGAAAGCATTGGTTGTTTAATAAAGAGGCAAAACAAGAAATGGTTTGATGAGGAATGTGCCGTCATTGTAAAGAAAAGAAAGCTAGCAAAAATGAAATGGTTACACGAGCCAAATGAGGTAAATTTAGAGCAATTGGGTAGTGTTAGACGTGAAACCACCAAGTTACTAAGGAGTAAAAAGAGGGAATATTTGAGAGAGAAGATTAATGATCTTAAAATGAATGCAAAAAATAGGAACATTAGAGAATTATATCAGGGAATTAGTATAGAGAAGAAGGGGTTTCAGGCTAGAACAAACATAATTCGGAATGAAAATAGGGATATGATTGCAGATTCTAGGAGTATATTAAATAGATGGAAAGGTTACTTTAATCAGCTATTAAATGTACATACAGAACAGGACATTGAGGAGGATAAGTTACAGACAGCAGAAATGCTAGTCGCAGAGCCAAGTGCATTAGAGGTTGAAATGGCGATTGAAAAATTGAAGATGTATAAAGCATCAGGTTCAGATGAGATCCCAGCAGAACTGATAAAATCAGGGGGAGAAAAATTGATGGACAAGATACGCTGGTTGCTTAGTATGATTTGGGAAAAAGAAGCTCTTCCAGATGAATGGAAGGAATCAATTATCGTACCAATTTATAAGAAAGGAGATAAAACTGATTGCAACAACTACAAGGGCATCTCATTACTTTCAACTTCGTACAAAATTCTAACAAATATATTAGTAAGCAGACTTACTCCCTATATTGATGACATTCTAGGAGATCATCAATGTGCATTTAGAAGAAACAAGTCTACAACAGATCAGATTTTTAGTATAAGACAGATTTTAGAAAAGAAATGGGAATATAATGGTACTGTACATCAACTATATGTAGACTTCAAAAAAGCATATGATTCAATTAAGAGGGAGAAGTTATATAGTATCCTGCTGGAGTTCGGAATTCCTAAAAAGTTAGTTAGACTTATACGAATGTGTCTAAATGGCTCAAAGAGTAGGGTGCGTGTAGGCAAACAGTTTTCAGACACTTTTGAAATCCAGAATGGGTTGAAGCAAGGAGATGCACTATCTCCTCTACTATTTAATTTTGTACTAGAGCATGCCATTAAATCTTTAGAGAATGAGGAAGGCTTACAACTGAATGGTATTAATAAGCTGTTAGTTTATGCTGATGATGTAGTACTACTGGACGATAGCGAGGAGATACTAAAGGCCAACACGCACACACTATTGAGTAACACTAAGAAATTAGGACTGGAAGTAAATATCAGTAAAACTAAATATATGGTCACACGTAGAAATTCAGTATATAATGGAAATGGACAGCTAATGACAAATGAGGGAAATTTTGAGGAAGTGGCTGAATTCAAATACCTAGGAACAATAATCACAAATAGGAATGAGATGCACAAAGAAATTAAACATAGGCTCAATTCTGGAAATGCATGCTATTATGCATTGCAGAGACTTTTGATGTCCCAACTCCTTTCAAAAAACGTTAAGCTGAAAATATATAAAACTATTATTCTACCAGTTATATTATATGGGTGCGAAACATGGACTCTTACTTTAAGGGAGGAAAGGAGATTACGAGTATTTGAGAATAAAGTTCTTAGGAAAATTTTTGGACCAAAGAGAGATGAACAGACAGGTGAATGGAGAAGACTACATAACAATGAACTACATGGTCTTTATAGGAAGCCAGATATAATAAGAACAGTTAAGTCCCGTAGACTGCGATGGGCAGGACATGTTGCACGTATGGGGAATGAAAGACGTGCATGGAAGCTTCTTGTAGGAAAGCCAGAGGGAAAACGCCCAGTTGGTAGACCAAGAATGAGGTGGGAGAACAACATTAACTATGATTTGAGGGAAGTAGATTATACAGGGAATGATTGGAAAGCATTAGCTCAGGATAGGGATGTATGGAGAGCTTATGTCCGCGCGGCCATGAACCTACGGGTTCGATAGTGCCAGTGAGTAAGTAAGTAAGTAATAAGTAAGTATTATTATTACTATTATTATTACTATTATTATTACTATTATTATTACTATTATTATTACTATTATTATTACTATTATTATTACTATTACTATTATTATTACTATTACTATTATTATTACTATTACTATTATTACTATTACTATTATTATACTATTACTATTATTATTACTATTACTATTATTATTATTATTATTAATATTAATATTAATACGCAAATTATATTTATTCCTGCAACTAAATAAAATTACTAGGTTTAAATTATTGTTGACGGTAACTCATTATTTTAGGAAACCATGAAGACATTCTAGATTTAAAACAAAAAATAGGAAGACTACAATAAAAGAGGACACGAATATCCAAAATTCTATATTAGTCTTCATTAATACAGACAATAACAATGATATCGTCGTCATAAACATGTCTGAGTACAGATTCAACTCTCCAGGGTAAGAAAATAAAACAAGGTTCGTTCAAAGTTTGTCTGGATAACTGTGATTATAAGATAAATTGTGGAGAATGGATTAAAGGAAGGGTATTGGGAAGATATGAATGAGTGAATGGAAGGGAAAATAGTGTTGCAACTTTAAATACAGAATATTATTTATACATGGTAACTCTATTCAATGTAATAAATTTAATCTGGCTACATTGCTGTTCATTTAAAACAGTATTGTTTCCCTATAAAGCATCGTGTTCTGGTCAGGTATTTTAAAGAAATTATTTGCTTCCCTTACCATTAGATTTTTACTGTCTCCTTTTCGAACTGTAATGACCTCTATTATATTTCGAGTCTTTTTTGAATCCAATATAAATGTTCAGAACTGTTCTTTATACTGACGTAGGCTATATACATAATACTTATTTAACATTTTCCAATTCTGCTATTTTAACACAGTTCCAATAATGGATCATATTATAATATTACAATGATATTGTGAAAAGAAAAATTAATGTCTGAACCAGGAGTCAAACTGTGCACCTCTAGTTATTGTGCGGGTTGCAACCTCGCTGCCTGCTACCTTTACGTGCAGAGTAGATCGTTTTTTTTTTGTTTCCGTTGCTTCTACTAGCGTAGATTTTATTACATCCAAGGTTATAAATCACAAAGCTTTGCCCCGGGCCCATAGGAGGCAAAGATTGATTCATCTTTCTTTCCTAAGCACTTAAGCATAAATCAATAATAGTTCTCAAAACCCAGAGTAACTTAAAATGAATGTTTTCACTATAATTATTAATCAGGAAAGCTAGACAGAAAAATAAAAGGAGCTAGAATGATCTCCTAAATAAGTGAGTTTCCGTACAGGAATATCAAACAGCAACATGCACATAAATCACTTGAACATTAAATTGGATAAGTATAAAAATGGTATTTAATGTAAACAAGAAGTCTGAAGTAAAAACATAACAAAGATAAACATTTGAACATTCAACAAAAGTAAATAAATAATAATGCTTTTACATGACAAAAAACCATATCATACCTCACACCACATTCATACTAGAGTCCAAGCCAGGGTGGCTTTCCCCGGTCTTCCGGACCAACTTAAACTCCGCCGCTCGCGGCTCCAGACGACCTTGTGAACTTAAAGTTCCGATCCAAACATGGATGAAGGAATGAATGAATGATAACGTTCTCGCTGTGCAAAACGTATTTGAGCGTTCCGAGGTAGAAGGGGAGATGCGCCGCACAAACAGCGCACCAGGAGAGGTAAAAAGGGAGAGTGGGGGTAGATGCATAGAGAAAGGACATTGGCATAGTTCACGAATCTTACTGTCCAGGGAGGATTACGACACTACAGTAGTGAACCGAAAATCACACTTTCGGTTCATTATTACTAATCTATAATTCGCGTTTCGTCCGCTGCCAGGTAGGTGTCACTACCATTGCCAACGGCCGGCTTCGTTTAGAAGTATCTATATTTGAGAATTTTACACCACCACTTTTATAAGCAGTAAACGATGTTATTTAACATTTTCCAATACTGTTATTTTAACACAGTTCCAATAATGGATGTATACAAATCTATAATTCTCGTTTCGGTCGCTGCCAGGTAGGTGTCACTACCATCGCCAAAGGCCGGCTTCGTTTATATTTTTATATTTGAGAATTTTTCACCACCACTTTTATAAGCAGTAAACTATGTTATTTAACATTTTCCGATTCCGATTGAGGGTCTTTCCACTTTTTCAGCGGTTGCCCTTTTACCAGCCGGCTGCTGGCCCTTCACATCCACATGTGTCATTCACAGAGGTAGATGATCAACAGCCAGTGTAGGTGTGACATGTGGTTAGCATGTCGAGTCCCCCAGCCCTTATAGCTGGTTCCTCAACCTGGAGCCGCTACTTATTGTAGCTACCCAATTGCCTCACGATGCTGGGTGGGCACCGGTCCCATACTGGCCGAAATACCATGAGAAAATTTCTTCCCCCATGGAGACTCGAACCAGCGCAGGTCCCGTAGCACTGCGCCAAGGCTTCCTACCTTAACCGCTCGGCTACGGCGCGGGACACATTTTCCAATACTGTTATTTTAACACAGATCCAATAATGGAGGTCCACGGTTCGATTCCTGGTTCAGACAATTTTTCTTTACACAAAATCATTATAATATTACATAATGCTTGTAAGAAAGCGGAACTGGTCCCTGAGCCATACAAGGCAACTGATTTTCAACCAGAGCAGATGGCAAAATATTGTCCGACTATGCACACAGATGCATATGCGTCGCTGGGTACTGTATTTCACAATTGTATTCAACTGCATTGCTCATTAGTGCACGCCTATTTGATAAAACTATTTCGGAAAATATAGATCAATTTCTCTGCGTTCCTGTCCTCGCCACCTTGTTAGTTTTGTGCAACAATTCAATTTACATTGTTTTATTAACAACATTACATAAATAAAAAAATTATCTTAAAACATATGAACCCTATTCCAGGGTTAATAATCTCGTATTCTTCCTCACCATATTAATAAAACCATTCATTTACATATTTTTCCACTTCCATACTCGATACGTTACTACAAATAAACACATTTTAAAATATATCTAATGTTTAGTTTACTTTATTTAATTTCTCCTAAATAAATTTTATAATTTCGCAGAAATAAAAGTCTACGCCTTCGTATAAAGGAATTAGTTCGTTTTAAAGGAACACACATGATTGTTTTATTCATATCAAAATCGTAACAGAGGAAGTGAGGTTGCAAAAAATATGTGCAATTAGTTGTTTGCATAACATAAAAATGAGGTTTGATAATGAATTTAAAAATAGAGAACCTAAATGACACAAATTAATTTACGTCGATGCAAAAATATCACGAAAGATGACAGTTTCTCTTATCTTTGGTCAATTCTAGAGAAAGACGAGTCACCAGTGTCCTTTGGACCGTAACTCATAAACCCAACGAATATAGTAAATATTCATAATCATCATCCTCTTATCGTGTCCTCCTTTAGGAAGATCGATACCAAATAAGCCTCCAACCATCTCTATCTTCCCATGCTTACCTTATTTTTAGTACTTTGAGTCGTATCATCTCTCTTTTTTGGTTAATCCATGTTTCTCGTGGTTGTTTTCCTTGTATCTTGAGTGGTTTTTTTGTTTTATTATGGGGGGTTGTTTTTGGGGGGGGGGGGGGGGTTTTTTTTTTGGGGGGGTTGAAAGATTTATTTGTGTATCCTTTCCTTTTACAATTTTTTTAAATATCCAGAACGCGCATTTTAAGTGTACTGTTTTCTTTCTATTTTGTTGATAATTTTTCTAGCACTTATTGTCTCCCTGATTTCGTGATTCCTTAAGCTGTTTCTTCTTGTTTTATGTACCATTTCCACGTACGAATTTATTTTCTGTATACTTGGATTCTGTTTCAGGTCCTCTTCTTTGTAGCATGTCCACGTCTCGAGCTGGCCTAGGTTAGAATTGGTTTGAAATAAGTTTTTTTTGGGGGCCATTTTACTCTTGGTGGGTATATCTTTATTCCAGGTTAATCATTAAGTTAAACTATAGTACATATTACAGTAAATTAATCCCATAAATGTATCAGAACTTAAAAAAGGTAATAATCCTATGCAAATTCTTCTATACGAAAACTGTAGAATATATTTAGATTTGCTGAGACAAATAATGATCAAAGTTTACACAAAACTCCCTACGATCTTACGAATAGTGCTATTTGTAATGTCTTAATTTGTCAAAATAGAACAATCCAATATTATTCTAAAGAGACCCTGGAATTAATGACTCTAAATGTAAGGTCGATAATTGTTTCTGATTACATTTCATGAGGAAAATATTAATGGACAAGAAGGGGAAAATATGGAACGAAGATTCTGAGACGGATGCATGGGGTTTTCTTTTTATTCCATGAAGGGAAGAGGAAGAAAAATAATTAGATTACGTTAAAAATATTACTCACTGGCACTATCGAACCCGTAGGTTCATGGCCGCGCGGACATAATCTCTCCATACATCCCTATCCTGAGCTAATGCTTTCCAATCATTCCCTGTATAATCTACTTCCCTCAAATCAAAGTTAATGTTGTTCTCCCACCTCATTCTTGGTCTACCAACCGGGCGTTTTCCTCTGGCTTTCCTACAAGAAGCTTCCATGCACGTCTTTCATTTCCCATACGTGCAACATGTCCTGCCCATCGCAGTCTACGAGATTTAACTGTTCTTATTATATCTGGCTTCCTATAAAACCATGTAGTTCATTGTTATGTAGTCTTCTCCATTCACCTGTCTGTTCATCTCTCTTTGGTCCAAAATTTTCCTAAGAACTTTATTCTCAAATACTCGTAATCTCCTTTCCTCCCTTAAAGTAAGAGTCCATGTTTCGCACCCATATAATATAACTGGTAGAATAATAGTTTTATATATTTTCAGCTTAACGTTTTTTGAAAGGAGTTGGGACATCAAAAGTCTCTGCAATGCATAATAGCATGCATTTCCAGAATTGAGCCTATGTTTAATTTCTTTGTGCGTCTCATTCCTATTTGTGATTATTGTTCCTAGGTATTTGAATTCAGCCAATTCCTCAAAATTTCCCTCATTTGTCATTAGCTGTCCATTTCCATTATATACTGGATTTCTACCTGTGACCATATATTTAGTTTTACTGATATTTACTTCCAGTCCTAATTTCTTAGTGTTACTCAATAGTGTGTGCGTGTTGGCCTTTAGTATCTCCTCGCTATCGGCCAATAGTACTACATCATCAGCATAAACTAACAGCTTATTAATACCATTCAGTTGTGAGCCTTCCTCATTCTCTAAAGATTTAATGGCATGCTCTAGTACAAAATTAAATAGTAGTGGAGATAGTGCATCTCCTTGCTTCAACCCATTCTGGATTTCAAAAGTGTCTGAAAACTGTTTGCCTACACGCACCCTACTATTTGAGCCATTTAGACACATTCGTATAAGTCTAACTAACTTTTTAGGAATTCCGAACTCCAGCAGGATACTATATAACTTCTCCCTCTTAATTGAATCATATGCTTTTTTGAAGTCTACATATAGTTGATGTACAGTGCCATTATATTCCCATTTATTTTCTAAAATCTGTCTTATACTAAAAATCTGATCTGTTGTAGACCTGTTTCTTCTAAATGCACATTGATGATCTCCTAGAATGTCATCAATGTAGGGAGTAAGTCTGCTTACTAATATATTTGTAAGAATTTTGTATGAAGTTGAAAGTAATGAGATGCCCCTGTAGTTGTTGCAATCAGTTTTATCTCCTTTCTTATAAATTGGTACGATAATTGATTCCTTCCATTCATCTGGAAGAGCTTCTTTTTCCCAAATCATACTAAGCAACCAGCGTATTTTGTCTATCAATTTTTCTCCTCCTGATTTTATGAGTTCTGCTGGGATCTCATCTGAACCTGATGCTTTATACATCTTCAATTTTTCAATCGCCATTTCAACCTCTAATGCACTTGGCTCTGCGACTAGCATTTCTGCTGTCTGTAACTTAACCTCCTCAATGTCCTGTTCTGTATGTACATTTAATAGCTGATTAAAGTAACTTTTCCATCTATTTAATATACTCCTAGAATCTGCAATCATATCCCCATTTTCATTTCGAATTATGTTTGTTCTAGCCTGAAAAATATACTCCTAGAATATGCAATCATATCCCCATTTTCATTTCGAATTATGTTTGTTCTAGCCTGAAACCCGTTAAAAATATTATCCATATATATTATGTTGCAGTGACAGTAAAGGATAGCATAATAGCAAAACCAAAATACTACTGATAAATATTTTTTCTCTTAACATTCATATAGGTATACGAACATTTAAATATATGATTACGTTTTCTTTAAATTATATATTACACTCCTGTGCAAACAACTTTTCAAGGCAGCATTTAATTTTTCCTCGAGGTGCATGACGTGGAAATAGCCTTATTAACTTACGTCATTTCTAAGGAGAGTTGATTTCTTAGCTCCTTCATATTTTCATTTTTTGCATTTAAGGAATATGACACACAATGTACAGATAAATAAAATTTCAAGATAAATGTATATATTTCTAAGAGGTGGAAGTCAGACTGAAATAATAATTCCAACTTCGTTTTGAATAATAATAATAATAATAATAATAATAATAATAATAATAATAATAATAATACTAACACTAATACTAATACTAATTTTTTTATTATTCCGGCTTTTACAATGAATATACATTTTTCCGGTACCCATGTTCACAGTTAACTACACATTTGTTTCAACACATTTTTCCATTCTTGTCTGTTCATCCATATATCTTCTTCTATTTCACATTCCCTCTTAGTTTCATTAATTCCCTGAATCCACGTAATATTTGGTCTATCCTTCTTTTTCCTTCCCTATGGTTCTAATACTAATACTACTACTACTACTACTACTACTACTACTACTACTACTACTACTACTACTACTAATAATAATAATAATAATAATAATAATAATAATAATAATTCTTATTATTATTAGTATTATCATTATTATTATTATTATTATTATTATTATTATTATTACATCGTTCTAAACAAGAGTATCATAACATTCATAAACTCTGGTAGATGAAATAACAGAAAATAAAGATCAAACTCTGAATACTGTATATGAAATTATTAAAATGTTACTAATTTTAAAATTTGTAGCGTAGAGTTTTCTTCATATCGGTCTCCATTAATTTTAAATTATATTTGGAAATGTAAAAAAATAGTCTCATAAAATTAAAGAATTCATGTGCCACGTGAGAAGCTTATTTTCAAAACATCCTTTGTCCATTTGCATAAATTTGTGGAAAGTATACTAATCACAATTTTGCTGTAAACAAAAGTCATTTTTTGTTATAATTGGTACCTATAAAACATGTTTTTAGCGATTTAAATTACGTTCAGAAGCTAAATCGTGACAGCTGTACTTAGAATAATATGAAAAGAATGCTGACACACAAAAAGTAAGATTAAGTACAAGATAAAGAAGAGATGTTTTGAAAATGTACTGTTCATATATCAAATTATTTTCTGTAGAAATAATCAATATGCATTATAGACTTTTGTAACAAATGTGAAGTATATTCATGAAAGAGAAGTTTACTTTTTCATAATTTAAAAATTTACAATGACTTTTTAACTCATGCCCCAAATGGGAGTCAATGACCAATCACGTTTCAATGATTTATGCTTTACAACCAATGAGAGTCGTGTTTCACGAAATATTTATCAGTGTTAAATTTACCATATTAAAGAAAGCTCCTCCTTTTCAATATTCTGAACAGGTCTGACCATTATTTTGCAGTGACTGAGCCTCTAAGAAATACGGCTACCAGATTGTATATATAGTGCATAGATGTCAACACATAGCGCTTGCAGGAGTTAATATAAAAACATTTGTAGCAATTTATTATACCACCAAAAAAAAAAAAAAGAAAAGAAAAATAAACCACTGTTTGCACTTTCTTAATGTATTTTTTCCCAGGTAATAATCCAGAAAAATATAATTGTCATATTTACATCATACGACATCAGAAATGAATTAATATACAGTTTGATGTGTTTCATTTTTTCTCCACTAGAGAGCATTCTTACAATATTGCGTTCCTTTGGCAATAAATAGTATGATCTGGTTGCAGTGATAAACAAAAGAAGCAGATGAAGCGTACCTATCCTTTCTCATTTGTTTTCAAACATCGCCGTTTACATTTTTTAAATATATAAATATTTTAAAATAACTATAGTTAAATAATGATTTGTGAGTAAACAGCTTAATTTTATTCGTTAAATAGTCCTAACAAATGTCACTCTTGATTTCCAAATTCTCCAGATAAATTCTCTCCACACTTCGTGAGTCGTGAATTTGTCGATAATTTGGAAATCACTCGTGGCATTACTTATGATCATTACTGTTTGCTGCCTTTCACTCAAATTCCTGGGGATTTATTTTGAGCTTAATAATTTATTAAACGTTTTTTTCAGTAAATATTAGTATTAAAATGTATTAACCGATCAATTAATTAGAAAAAATAGTGTACGTGCTACATGAAAAAATATTACAGTTGTTGATACATGTAATTAGATGGAAGATTACCTAAGGAAGTGATATGGTAAATACAGAATGGAAAAACAGAAAAGGAAGACCAAATACAAACTGGGTGGATGGAGTAAGAAAATCTATGGAAATGCAAAATACAGATGCACTGGGTAGGGTATAACGGAGAAATAAAATTAAGTAGTGGACGTATATAATTGTTTGTCTCAGCAAATCTAAATATATTTTAAGTTTTTGTAAAGAAGAATTTGTGTAGGGTTATTATCTTTTTTAAGTTGTGACACATTTATGGGATTAATTTACTGTAATATTTACGTAAAGCCTTGTCTGCCACTCAACCAGGATTTATAGAAGATCGGGATAAGTAGATTTCCGGGCAACGCCTGGTAATCAGCACGGGGTATCTAAAATATAAATTTACTTACTTACTCATTGGCACTACCGAACCAGTACGGTTATGGCCGCGCGGATATAAGTTCTCCATACATCCTTATCCTGAGCTAATGTTTTCCAATCATTCCCTGTATGATCTACTTTCCTCAAATCATAGTTAACGTTATTTTCCCACCTCATTCTTTGTCTACCAACTGGGTGTTTTCCTTCTGGTTTTTCTACATGAAGCTTCCATGCACGTCTTTCATTCCCCATTCATGCCACATGTCCTGCCCATCAAAGTCTATGAGACTTAACTGTTCTTATTATATCTGGCTTCCTATAAAGACCATGTAGTTCATTGTTATGTAGTCTTTTCCATTCACTTGTCTGTTCATCTCTCTTTGGTCCAAAAATTTTCCTAAGAACTTTATTCTCAAATACTTATTTTCTCCTTTCCTCCCTTAAGTAAGAGTCCATGTGTCGCACCCATATAATATAACTGGTAGAATAATAGTTTTATATATTTTCAGTTTCAGTTTAACATTTTTTGAAAGGAGTTGGGACATCAAGAGTCTCTGCAATGCATAATAGCACGCATTTCCAGAATTGAGCCTATGTTTAATTTTTTTATGCATCTCATTCCTATTTGCGATTATTGTTCCTAGGTATTTCAATTCAGCCACTTCCTCAAAATTTCCCTCATTTGTCATTTGCTGTCCATTTCCATAATATAATGTATTTCTACGTGTGACCATATATTTAGTTTTACTGATATTTACTACCAGTCCTAATTTCTTAGTGTCATTCATTAGTATGTACGTGTTGTCCTTTAGTATCTCCTTGCAATCGGCCAATAGTACTACATCATTAGCATAAACTAACAGCTTATTAATACCATTCAGTTGTAAGCCTTCCTCATTCTCTAAAGATCTGATGGCATGCTCTAGTACAAAATTAAATAGTAGAGGAGATAGTGCATCTTCTTGCTTCAACCCATTCTGGATTTCAAAAGTGTCCGAAAACTGTTTGCCTACACGCACCCTACTCTTTGTGCCATTTAGACACATTCGTATAAGTCTAACTAACTTTTTAGGAATTCCGAACTCCAGCAGGATACTATATAACTTCTCCCTCTTAATTGAATCATATGCTTTTTTGATGTCTACATATAGTTGATGTACAGTGCCATTATACATTTATAATTAGTTTTTCTTTTACTTATTCAACTAAAAGCACATTCATTTTCATTTATTTAGGCGTAGCAGAGCACGCCGAGTATTAGCTAGTAGCTTAAAAAATGGATAGAGTGACCACTTAACATTATTATCATAAGGAGAACTGAAAAAAATAAATAAAAGTTAAAATACATATTTTTGGCTAAGGACGGCAGTATAATAACTCAGAGTTGTATTGTTTAAAATAAAACACACTTTTCATATAAGGTGTTTCCTACCTCCATGCACGTTTATTTAGCATTCAGCTTTCGATTTTGAACTAAATTTCCTGAGTAAATATAATTTGGGAAAAAATTAAAAGAGCCTGAGGGATAGTTTAAAAGCAACAAGGCTTGAGATGTGAGTGTGAAAAGGAATGGAAAATGGTTTTGTTTATACAAGAAAGTATGTGTTTGGATAGTAATGAAATTTGAGAGCAAGTTTGGGAGGCAGCTAGCCGAGTAAAACGTTTTAAAATAGCTGGCGGAAGCGACTGAATTAACTGTTGCGGCGAGCGTGAAATTTTAAAACAGAGCAAGGCAGTGTGTAGTC
>JASPKZ010004911.1:1277500-1342500 GCA_030220185.1 Diploptera punctata | reverse complement strand
CAGACAGACAGACAGACAGACAGACAGACAGATAGATAGATAGATAGATAGATAGATAGATAGATAGATAGATAGATAGATAGATAGATAGATAGATAGATAGATAGATAGATAGATAGATAGATAGATAGATCATCGGTTGATTAATGTCTTTGACATCGTCCGATTCCTAATGGCCAATTTTGTCGGTCCATCCAATCTCCTGGTTGTAGATGTTTCTGTTCATATATAAACATATTCCCGGACTCCAGGAGGTTTTAGGTCTTCCTCTGCTTCGTCTTCCCCTCAGACTTCCATTCCAAAACAGATTTTGGTAGTCGATCCTCTTCCATTCGCTGGACATGTCCGTACCATCTTAATTGCTGAGTTTTAATATAATCTAAAATAATGTCTTCAATCTTCATTTTCTCCCTTATAACCGAGTTTCTAATTATTTCTCTTCTTGAAATTCTTGCGGCCCTTCGTATAAAATCCATTTCCGTTGCCAAAAGGTACTTATTTGTTTTTGTTGTTAATGGCCAAAGTTCTGCTCCATAAATAATGATGCTTTTAACAATTGTATGATATATATTCATTTTATTTTTATTACTTATATTTTTATCCACAATATTCCATTGAGGTAAGCAATTGTAAATGTTCCTTTATTATTTCTATTTCTTATTTCCTCTTCATAACTCCCATTTTTATTTATTTTAATTCCTAAATATGTGATCTCACTACAAGATTGGATAGATTGGATAGAATACGAAATAAAGGAATAAGGGAAATTACGGGTGTACAAGAGGAGTCGAACATCTTAGACATTGTAGAAAAGAAAAGATTACAGTGGCATGGCCATGTCAGAAGAATGCCAGAGCAAAGATTGCCTAAAATTGTTATGCAATGGATCCCAATGGAAAGGAGGAAGAGAGGAAGACCGAAGAAAACTTAGATAGAAGGGGTACAAGCGGCTATGGATATCAGAGGATTGGAGGATGATCAATGGATGGACAGAGAGAAATGGCGTTTGGTTTCCGGAAAACGACGGCAGCTGCCATGATACCGTATGATGACGATCCATCCATAGTAATTCTGCCCGAGGGCGGGGCTTTCACTGTAATCATAGCATTTCGATGCTACGCTTTGCAGCTTTACTAGAGAATTATAGGTGTGGTAACTTTCCGTTGCTTTCCACACCGGTGAAGGATGGTGATGAATAGGGATGATGGTGATGATGGCCGGATGATTTTCGAGGTCTGTTGGGCCCATAGTTTCCTCACATTTGTCTTACAGGTGAGGAAAAAAACCCAAAAAAAAAAGCCTCATCCAGGAGCATGTCCCGACCGAGTATAAAACCTGGGCCCGCTGCGTGATAAGGCAGCACGCTATCGCGAGACCACATCGGTGGACACACATATACGGATTTTTGCATATCTTAAACCATTTGGTCTAATTACTTTTTTAATTACTCCCAAAAATAATTATATTGGTAATAGCTTCCCCATTTCGTAAAATTGGGATTAAAATTAATTTTTTTTGATAGTTTACATTAAAAAGACGTAACATTTTTCGAATTTATAATATAATCATATCCTGTTTTCAAGATATTACAGGTACAAAAATAATATTTATAGTACAATTTTTTTATGTATATTGAAGTGAATTATGTATAATATACATGAGGTTAAATTTACACTTTTTTTTATTTAGATGAGAAAAATATATCTCAATATAGGCCTACGTATGCATCAGCCAAACATAAGTTGTTTAAAAATTATGTAAGAGTATATAGTTTATAATATCTAAAACTTGAGAAGACCAGCTATAACGGCTGGGGGACCTGAAATGCTGACCACCCCTTTACAGGCTAGATTATTGTGATTAACACATGTAGATGTGAGGTCAGCAGCCGGCCTTGCCTCTGGTCCCGAGGGTCGTGGGTTCAAACCCGGCCGGGGTCGATGGATTTCTCAGGATGGAAAAATCCAAGGACCATGTCCTCCGCGAGGGACTTTAAACCGTGGTTCCCGAGTCTGAAGATTTCCAGGCTCGTAAAAGATCCTTATGCCTAAATAAAAAAGCCTGTAAGCAAAATTTATCGAATTTTCCGTCCTAGTACTACCTTGGTTTCCTAGAGGTCAGTATGAACGCTGACCACGGGCCACTCCAATGACATCTATACGAAAATAAGTGTAACTAAATTAGTATAGGTATAATTTCTTAAACATATATGGGCTTAAGGAAGATTAAGAAATGCAACACGACAAATATTTAATTAATTTCTCATTTCGTTACCGAGAAAAACGTTTCAAATAGTTTATACATAAATTTCAAATACTCTGTATTTCAAAGCCTTATACCAAGTTTCGTTGGAACAAGTCGAACATTTGGGCCGATAGAGTGATGAAAATATCAAGGATGAGTTCTATGAAGAATTAGAATGCGTATGTGATAGCCTTTCACGATATCATATGAAAATAGTCTTAGGAGATTTTAATGCAAAAGTGGGGCGGAAAGATATATTCAAACCAACAATAGGCAAATTCAGTCTTCATGAAGATAGTAACGACAATGGCGTTAGATTAGTCACCTTTGCCACATCAAAGAATCTCATTGTTAAGAGCACAACATTTCAGCATAAGGATATTCATAAATACACCTGGACATCTCCAGATGGAGGAACTCGAAACCAGATAGATAATGTATTAGTGGACAAACGCTGGCACAGTAGCATCATCGATGTTAGATCATTTAGAGGGACAGACTGCAATTCGGATCATCATATGGTCAGGGTGAAAATCAGACAACGGCTATCGCTTATGAGAGGAACAAATACTTAAGATGATTCCGAAAAATTTGAATTAAAATCTCACAAAATGATGAAATGAGGCAAGAATAACAAATAAAAATTGCTAATAGATTTGAAGTACTGGAACCTTCAGATAACAATGTGACAAACGAAGAAGAAATTGATATAAACAAAGAATGGGAGGCTATAAAAAACTATTAAATTGTCAGCATCAGGAAGCATTGGTTATTTAAAGAAGAGGCAAAACAAGAAATGGCTTGATGAGGAATGTGCCAACATTGTAAAGAAAAGAAAGCAAAAATGAAATGATTACACGAGCCAAATTATATATATTTATAGCAATCGGGTAGTATTAGACGGGAAACCACCAGGTTACTAAAGAGTAAAAAGAGGGAATATTTGAGAGAGAGAGAAGATTAATAATCTTGAAATGAATGCAAAGAATAGGAACATTAGAAAATTATATCAGGGAATTAATATAGAAAAGAAAGGGTTTCAGGCTAGAACAAACATAATTCGGGATGAAAATGGGGGATATGATTGTAGATTCCAGGAGTATGTTAAATAGATGGAAAAGTTACTTTAATCAGCTATTCAATGTACATACAGAGCAGGACATTGAGGAGAATAATTTACAGACAGAGAAATGATAGTCGCAGAACCAAGTGCATTAGAGGTTGAAATAGCGATAGAAAAATTAAAGATGTAGAAAGCATCAGGTTCAGATGAGATCCCAGCAGAACTGATAAAATCAGGGGGAGAATAATTGATGGACAAGATAAGCCGGTTGCATATTTATTTATTTATTTTACCTGATGGAGTTAAGGCCCTAAGGTCTTCTCTTCCACTTCACCTGAGTTAAATTATTTATACAATAATAATTATGATTTATTTAATGAAATAAAAATAAAGCTTAAAGTTTTATTTGATTTTCATATTTATTAAAATATAAATTAGTCGGAACGGACAATTGCCTAATCCATGGAGTGATGATGATGATAAATTAGTTACAGCTGTT
This sequence comes from Diploptera punctata, assembly GCA_030220185.1. Taxonomy (NCBI): domain Eukaryota; kingdom Metazoa; phylum Arthropoda; class Insecta; order Blattodea; family Blaberidae; genus Diploptera; species Diploptera punctata. Next base: position 1,338,694 of record JASPKZ010004911.1, on the reverse strand, counting down.
TCGGTACTTTGTACCTTCATCAGACATGATAACAAATTAATTAATTTTGTTATTATAGTACATAACACCTTTAACTATGCAACAATTGTTTTTACAATCTCTATTATAAATAAAATTGTTGCATATTTACAGTTGTTATGCAGACATAAATCCATAATACAACCTATATAACACCATGAGTTCCAATAAAAATGCAGAAGATGAAACATTGTTTCGAAAGGCCTCCAAATTAGTATAACTTTAAGAAGTTTAATAAAATAGTTGAGGACGACTGACTTACCAGGCAAAAAATTATACAATTAACATCATACTACATAACGGTGCTTTAATATCAATTTCAAAATGTTGAATGAATGTAACAAAAAATAAATAATTTCAATCAGTACTTCCAATTGACAAAATGAAATATAAATTGTGTATCTATTAAACACATTTTTAACGTAGAATTATTTATGAAGTCTTATAATTGACATAAGTACCGGTACTGATTGTATGGTGTCCGTATCAATACTGTTCCGATTTACTTGTCAAATTAATAATTTTGTTTATCACAGTATGTTGCATTTCTATGAGTATTACAGTACATGGTGCTTTAATATTCATTTTCTGGTCATTCTTAAAATTCTAATGTACTGAAATGAAATACAGTGTGTCCCATTTAAACCTCCCACATTTTAATTAATCATAACTAACGAAGTATGCGGAATTATGAAATGAAGATGGTATTAAACGAAACAGAAACTCAAAGAATTTTCATTACCCTACATTGTCACACACTAAAACACCTCTATATGTGCACCATTATTAGCACGAACAATTTCAAGTCTCTATTCGATTTCCTGATTCTTTTTTTTAACGATTCCAGTCGGCAGAAACTTCTAAGCCATGCCTTAATGACATTTCGTCCATATTCTCTCCGGTAATTTCTTTGCACTGTAATTATTGACTTCGTCTCTGCATACCAGAAAACAGTTTGTGCTCGTTGCTGAGGAGTCACCATTTTGTTTTATGTCATTATTGTCTAACATGCGACAGATGAATTAACTGCAACAATGAAATAAACAAAGTCTTTGAGTTTCTCTTTCTTTTAATACCAACCTCATTTCTTAATTCAGCATACTTTGAAAGTTATGATTAATTAAAATGTGGGATGTTTGAATAGGACACGGTGTACAATAGGCTATAAAACAAAACATAAAAATTACGTATATTCGGAAAGTAAAATATGTTAATGTTTAATAATCTAGACGTAAGGAAAATTGTGTAGTTAAACTATGTAAGAATTTTAAAATCAAAACCCATAAAATGTCTTTATAGCGAAGAATTGAGGGAAAAATGCTTGTAGCGTGGAAGGCAGGAAAGTGTACATAGGTTGAAGTGAGGAAGGAGGTGAGAATCCACATGGATAATGATGTCGGTAACCATTGGTAACGAATAAACACTCTTCTCCAAATCGTAATAAAAATGTTGAACAATTTGCTAGCCGGATAAGACGTGAGTTCGACCTAACTTAGAAACTGTGTCAGCCGGCCAGCATGCTACAGAGCTTTTGTTCTTGGTTTTAATAAAACGTTATCGCTTTATGGGTTAAAAGAAGAGGATGGTATAAAATGGAGTTTACTTTGTTTCCCCCATTTGCTGCAGTATTCTGCATCTTTATATGCTGGGGATGTATATTAATACAAAGGAACGAAATATAGAAAATCTACTAATCTTTCTTCAGGGCAACAAATCCCAAAGAAAATTAAAATTACGAGTTTTGGAAAAAAAAAAAAAAAAAGTTAATAGGTATGCAATTTTTACAAAGGTAAATTCAAAATTATTTTCACCGTTTTCTTAGTAAATTATTAATATACAATTTGACTTTTCGGAATTTTAATTACTTACGTGAAATTTAATTAAATAAAAATAAACTTAAAGTTTTGTATTATTTTCTTATTTATAACAATACAAATTTGTAACATCTCTATTATATGTTTGTGACAAAGGAAAAAAATTAGATATTTTAGAAATTGTAGAGACTATAAACTCATGCCCAAATGGGAGTCAATGACCAATCACATTTCAATGATTCATAGTCGTTTTTCGCCTAGAATTTACCGACTAAAGTTTATTATAATAAATAAAGCACCTCCTTTTTAACATTCTGACTAGGCCATAGCATTATTTTGCAGTTGCTGACCCTTCAAGAAATACGGCTACTAGATTGTGTATATAGTGCATGAATGTCAACGCATAGCGAGTGCGGGAGTTAATATAAAAACATTTGTAGCAATTGATTACACCACAAAAAAAAAAAAGAAACCACTGTTTACACTTTTTAAATGTATTTTTTTCCAGGTAATAACATTGCAGAAAAATATAATTGTCATAGGACATCAGAAATGAATTAATGTACAGTTTGATGTGTTTCATGTTTCTCCACTAGAGTGCATTCTTACAATATTGCGTTAAATAGTCCTAATAAATGCCACTCTTGATTTCTAAATTCTCGACATAAATTCACACCTCACTTCGTGAGTCGTGAATTTATCGATAATTTGGTAATCACTCGTAGCATTACTTATGATAAATAAATTGAAGAATAGCAACTGGCTGTTAAATTTACAACTAGATTTAAATGAATCGCCTCTTTTAAATTTATAATAGAGATTGTTTATTAAAAAAGTTTGTTTGTTCATATTCAGTAGCATAGTTATAGTTGTTATGTACTGGAGTTCATATATATAATAAAATTTTAATTCATTTGTAATCATGTCTGAAGAAGGGACAAAGGGCCGAAACAACTGATATAAATTTATATTATAATAAATATGAAAATCATATAAAACTTCAAGTTTTATTTTTATTTAATTAAACAAATATGGATTTTCATCAAGTAAACGCCAAATCAATTGATTATTTATATGAAACATCACATTTAATTATAATTTTTACTTTAATTGTTTTTAATGCATATTTTCAACAAATACAGTAATCCCTGCTTAACGGCTGATGTCGGAGACCGGAGTACCCTATATGTATAGTATCTTATCACGTCATGGGGTAAGTTTATGGTAAAGCGATCCCACTACAGGCCATATGAGACCCTTAGGGTAGTAAGAGGTTAAGACTCCCACTTTTTCTAAACAATCGGCACTTGATGTCAGCCGGGTTGTCAGCCCTGCGTACTTTTATGGTAAAAATATAATTTTTAAATTTATTAATAAATATGAAAATCAAAGAAAAGTAAGTTTTATTTTTATTCAATTAATGATTATGGATTTTAGTCAAGTAAACACCAACTCAATTGATTATTTTTTAAATTGTTTCCTTTCTTTTGGCAAAGGAGTAGATACGATAACTATAACAGTAATACAACTAATAAAAATGGAATTTCACTAAAAATCTCTCTGCGAGCAATAAATCAGAATAATAAATAAGCAATATCATCTCTGTTCCAATCTATCACAAATAAAACAGAATATATATATAAAAGAAGACATTTCAACAAATGGTAACCCACAAACACTTCAGTACATATATACAGTCCCACACTGTCCCCGTTATAGACAAAATTATACTTTAGTGTACTAGACAAAATAATCTTAATTACAAGGAATCACAACACGAATTAATAAATCCCCTCTGTTTGCCATTTTTATTTAGTTAAAACATGAAAAGAGAAAGTTCTGAAATTTACGGTCGAAACAACAATCAAACACCATATTACATTGGAAATGATTCTTTGTGTGTTTAAAATGGTCAGTTTTTCTAAAATTTCAAATTTTCTAGTTAGAAGGAAACAAATATAAATTGAGATTAATGAGATTATGTCTTCCCAAGAAAAGGCGTGCTTTTCTTAGAGATGAACCCTGCTCAGTTCCACTTATTCTCCTTCTTATTCTATATCTCAGTTTTAACCTCTCACCTTATACTTACCTTTCTTTACATTCCAAAAGCCACCTGGGCCTTACAGTTGCACGACCTCACGGGAGAGACATTTTAAGCCGTGGATCATACACATACTTTTTGATGACACAAGGACACTTGGAGAACCTCTCCGAATGTACAATGAGCTGTGTGTCAGGACCTCAGTCGAGACAACACGTCATAAACGAAGCCCCTTTCACACACGCATTAATGTCAAATATGGCGAATATGATAATGATGATTATGATGGGCAGATTATATTCGGATGGATTATATTGTTCTTAAAAGTTCCTGGTATTAGCCTTTCAATTGAGGAAAAAAACCCGAAAAAAACTCACCCAGGAAACTTGTCCCAACCGGGGAAGAATTCCCGGCTCGCAGCATAAGAGGCAGCGTGCTACCCTGTACATACAAAGTAAAGAGAAAGTCATGAAATTTATAGATAAACATCAATTAAATCCCATATTATGTTTGAAATGGTTCTTTATATGTTTAAGTTTTTTTTCAGTTTTTCTAAAATTTCCAGTTTTCTTGTTAGACGAAGAAATTAGAAATACGCTTAATTAAAATTAATGAGATTTTGTCTTTCTTGGAAAATGTTTGCTCTTTTTAGAGATTAATCCTGCTTTACAAAGTTTAAAACTTTTTCATTAGATCATCACTAATGTAAGTGGCTAACCAGAGGTGTATTTGTAGTTAGCTTCCAAGAAACGAGGAGGATCATTGCGTTATTTACAAACTTCTTCGTCCCTTTAAAGAAGTCCATTCTGCTCTCAACTGAACGTATTGCCTCAAATAATTTCCCAATAACTAACAAACTAACTGACACTATCGAACCCGTAGATTCATGGCCGCGCGGACATAAACTCTCCTTACATCCCTATCCTGAACTAATGTTTTCCAATCATTATCTGTAATAATTTCCCAATTGCGATTTAAATTATTAAATAATTGATTTGTAATTACTATAACTAAACTAATTTGCAGCCACTAACAACCCCGGGGTGTTATGACAAAGAGGACTCAAACTTTATATGTATCCCTATCGTCAGGTAAGATTTTTCCTATCACTTCCAGCATGATAAATTAATCTCTCCCAATATCTTGATTAGCGTTATTCTCCCAGGTCACTTTTGGCATAATGTCCTAATTTTTCGGGTTCCTCGGAATATGTCCCTATGTTTAAGCTTTTGTCATCTTCCACTAAATGTAGACGTGGTTTTAGATCCGAATAAAAAACATTAGCTTATCACCGGAAAATTTATTCCAGAAGAACCCGTGCACTCATTTCGTAACGACTGTAATTTTACAGTGAGAAATCATCACTTTTTTATCATTGGTCTCTCTCAGAAAACATTTAATTAATCCCTAATTTATTCGCTTTTATTTTATTCAAATTTATGCAACCTGATACATATATTTTCCTTCAAATGCCCCAAGTTTGTCTTTCGACATTCCTGGTTTCTCTCCTGGCATGGCGTATTTGTAATCCACTTCTGAGGTTGGGGCGCCTGGAAGGCGGGGTTACGTTACCCCGATGATATGATGGGTGATGATAATGATAATGGTGCGCCAGGAGAGTCCCTAATCCTAAACTTAAACTAAGATGAATATGAATGATGATGATTGCGATGGCCATATGATTTCGGGGACCGTTTGGGCCTTAACGTTTTCCTGATATTTGTCTTACAGGTGAGGGAAAACCCCGATAAAAACCTCACCCAGAAAAACTGTCCCGACCGGGGATTGAACCCGGGCCCGCTGCGTGACAAGGCAGCACGCTACCCCGAGACTACAGCGGTGGACGTACCTGATACATATATTAAAACCCCAATTTCTGCTTTCTATGCAGGTTTGTTTGTATTATGTTTTTAGAGTTAAAAACTCATAACGATACAGCAATATAGGAACAGTAGAATTTTATTTATTTTTTTCTCTTCTAGGGCAATTTAATAATCTCTCAATTGTGCCAAATATAGTTTTAAATATGCTATCGTTTATTTATAGTGTGTTCGTTTTTTAATAGGTGATATTACAACTGAGATAACTAAAACTATTCACTTGTTTAACAGGTTTATCATCCGAAATAACTATTTTGGCACATAACGTATCTAGTCCTTTAAAATCGAATTATGCATTCAGATTATAAATCTTTTTCTTAATTGCTTTATTGAAATGTGGCTTTCTATGTATCATTCACTGAGCTACATATAACAACTTAGTCGTCTGAAAAGGATTGAATTCAAAAATGTATTTTATATTTTTGAACTCTAATTCTAAATTACACATAAAACGTCGTCAATATATATATATATATATATCTTACGTTTTGTCTAATAAAGTATAATATATATATATATATACTTTATTAGACAAAAGTAAGATATTTACAATATTATTTACAAATATGGGTCGCATGGGCAGTAAGCCGTACGTGCTGTTGACAGTCCGTTACAATAAAGTAATAATTGGTAATAGTATAAAGAAAAACAAAAAAAAACAAAAAAAACAATAACATTACAATTACATAAAGAAAACACAATAATATTAGAATTACATAATAATACAATAGCTTCTTCTTCTTCCGAATGCAGTATTGGGTGATGATGCCCGTTCTGCGACTACAAAAACTGATCTTTCCATCGGTTGAAGGGTCTTCCGAGGTCTCTTTTGCCTTTAGAGTTGAGGTGGTAAATCAGCTTTGGTAAACGGGAATTTGACATTCTCTGGACGTGTTGGAACCATTTAATCTGATAATTTTGTATATGTTCAACCATTTCCCTACTATTCCACTGCATCCTTATCTCTTCACTTTTCATTCTATCCCTTAATGTTACTCCAGTTAGTGATCGGAGGAATCTCATTTGTGAACTATTAATGCGGGATTTATCTTTTGCTCGAAGTGTCCAGCATTCACTTCCGTATAGTAGAGCAGGTTTGGCTATGGCATTATGAAATCTCAATTGGATTTCTTTCCTCTTTTGTTTCCCAAAATTTCTCCTAATTATACCATTTAATCTGTTATATTTTTCTAAATTTGTTTCCACATCTTTTTGATTATGAAACTGTGATATATTATTACCTAAATAATTAAAGTGAGTTACTTGGTCTATTGGTTTATTATTTATTATTATTTTTACTCTCGAAAGTCCCTTTCCAGTGATTGCCATGGATTTGGTTTTATTTTCAGATATTTTCATGTTGTATTTTTCCAGGGTATTCTGCAATTTAAACACTGATCTCTGCAAATCATCTTCATTCTCCGCTAGAAGTACTTGATCATCTGCGAAGATTATTGTTTGTATTTGATTTCCTCTACATATTTTTACTCCTGGGGGGTTTAGTTTTTTACACTCCTGGATAATTTTATTTAGATATAGAATAAACAGTAATGGAGATAGTCCACATCCCTGTCTTAACCTTGGTTAATTTCAAATTTATCTGTTATTTTCCCATGATAATACAATAGCATTATACATTAATTAAGTTATGTAAAATTATTAAGAATTAATGGTATTGTATTTTGATAACATATATTTATTCATGAATGAATGTTGTTCTTATTTTCCGCGTTTTGTCCAGACATTTACCCAAGTTTATGCAATTTTCTGGATTTACCAATAACTCATAGCATGCCAATCTTTCCCGATTTGAATTTAGAAATCTTTCCGTTAATAACTGACGTCTCCAATATTCTAAATCATCACATTTTCCTAATATATGTATCTCGTCTTCAAATTTCCCGCACATTGGACATATTCGCATGTCGTGATCGCCGCTAATTTTAGAACTTTTCATGCCCCTAGCCTAAACCAAGCAAGTCCTGATCTCTCTTTAAATCCTAGGTTTTAAGTCTCTTTGTAAACACAGTGAGCGTTTTCCCGTACATTCAGCGAAAATATCTTGTTGGTTTATATCTAAGTACCTCCTCCTTATTTTTCTCCACACGTTCTTGCGATTTTCAGTCATTCTTTCCCATATCCAACCCATCCCAATTATATATGTTGATAACTTTCAAATAAACATTAATTAACTCAGAAACGCATTGTTACTATCGAATCTAGAAGTTAATGGCCCCGCGGATACATGCATTCCTTACGTCCCTATTCTGAACAAATGTTTTCCAATCATTCCCCATAAAATAATGTATATCTGTCAATTCATAGTTAATATTAACCAACATCACTCTTGGCGTAACTTCTGGAAGCTTTTCCTCTGGATCACCTACTGTGTAAGAAATTTTCAAGCCACTCTTTCATTCTCATTCGTTTTACATGTCCTGCGCATCGCATTATACGAGACTTGATTATTCTTATTGGATCTGACTTCTCTGGCACCTCATTGTTATGCAGATTTCTCCATTTACCTTAATATTCAATTTTGTTGGACGAAAAAAAATTCCTAAGCACTTTTTTCCCAAATATTCGTAATGTTCTCTCCTGCCTTAAAGTAAGACACCACGTTTCGTATCAATGAAGTATAACTGAAAGAATAACTGTTGTATATATTTCTACTCGCACATATAGTTTAATATTTTTCGTAACGCCGTTAAATAGGCAGAGGATCTTGAATGGGCGACCTCATATATTTATGTATTATAAAGATTTTATACAAAACACTTATATATAAAGCTATTGCTGACGTGTCGTTATGTGATTATAAAATGTAATTTTATTCATTTATATACAGAATTTTAATGTTTACGCATCTTTCTGTGCCTAAATTGCATTTTTCTTCTCCACTCGTCTCTCACCATCCAATCCATGTCCTCCCGTCCTCTTGCTCTCATTCTAGTTCTTATTTCCTGCATCCTCGAGGTTCGAGGTCTTCCTCTCCGCCTCCTTCCAGGTGGACACCATTCCAATGTTTTCCTGGGTAATCTTTCTTCTTGCATTCGTCGTACGTGCCCATACCAATTAAATTGCTTATGCCGTATATAATCTACTATTGATTAACCAATATTCATTTTTTCTCTTATGACAGTATTTCTTATTTTGTCTAATTTTGAATATCTAGCTGCTCTCCTAAAGAAATCCATTTCCATCGACATACGTTTTTGCTGTAAGTTTTTGTTGAATTTCCAAAATTCAGCTCCATATGCGACAGTACTTCTCACTATTGAATTATATATTTGTAACTTATTTTTCCTGGTCATATGTCTGTTCCATAAGACTCCATTCTTCATTTCTGTTATTGCTCTACCTTTATTTATTCTGTTCTTAAGATCACTTTCTTGTTTATCCTCTTTATCTAATTTTACTCCCAGATACTCAAATTCTTCACATCCTCTAATATATCCCTTTTCATCTACTAATTTCATATCTTCGCTTTCGGCTCCACAACCCATATAAAATGTTTTCTTTCTAAATTTATTTTCAAACCCCAGTTATCGTATTCGTCCAATAGTTTTCTGAACATAAACTCCACGTCTTCATATTCTTCAGCAATTATTATCTGGTCATCCGCAAATAACAGTGTATATATTATATATGTTGATCCATCTCCAATTGGTACTCCCATTCCTGAACATTTTTTGCTCCAGTTTGACAGTGCTTTATGTATAAATATCTTAAATAATGTCGGTGATATGCTACAACCTTGACGAAGGCCTTTTGTTACTTTAATTTCTTCTGATATATACTTTCCAATTTTAATTTTATATACTGCATTTTATACAAATTTTTTATTGCATTAATAATTGTATCGTTTATGGCCATATCTTCTAATGCTTCCCACAACTTTTGTAAAGTACATAAAATGTTATTAATTAATTAATTATGTCTGTACTCTTAAGTACGTATTATTCGCTAGACTAACGATATGCTCCGCTCGACTTCACTGCCACACTGACCTGAACTCGAATAAATAAATAGTAATATTAAATGTATTGCAGCTTATAATCGTATCAGGTCACCCTACTTTCAAATATTTTTACATGAGCTACTGGGCCCACATATTGTAGCCAAAAAATGATCAATTACGTTGGAATTTGAACTGTTTTTACACAATTTTCTTAGATATACCTTCGGAATAGACGCGATTTCAACATAATTTTGAATTCCACTTTATCATTTTGATAGGCTGCGGTAGGAAACAAAAAAATGTCAAAGTTCGGAAATGAAAATCTGGTGACTGGGTATCACACTGCTCTAAATCCTTCATATTTATCAGGATACTTATCAGAATCCTCTTGCTAAGTATTTAGCGGACTTGCATAATGTAGAAGTGAACTTCCCTGCAGTACGTTGTATCTCTTTCATCTTTCAACCCTCCATTATTCTCTTCTTTTCACTCCACCTACCACTTCTAACTCCAGCCCTACTTGTGAATTCTCAATACTTCATCCCAGGGGTTAAGCAAAACTCATTGCGCCACATATCACACCGACATTTATACAGTCTCTAAATATCACTTGAAAATATCCATAGATATAATTACCGGTATTATTATTATTACTATTACTATTATTATTATTATTATTATTATTATTATTATTATTATTATTATTATTATTATTATTATTATTATTATTTGACCCACCGTTGAGATGTCAGAATAACTTGGTTAGTGGTATATTATGGATCCGACTTCGGTCCCCAGTAGAAAAAATACTCCTTGATGAAGTTTATTTTGGGACTTTTGTCATCTGAAAGATAAATGTCGGGGAACGTTAAGGCTCGAAAAGTCCCCGAACACTATTTGCCATCATAATGATCCATCTCTTTTACTATGAATAATGTGAGTGAAGAGAGTGTTTTCTTTTAAATATTCGTGGTGACCTTAACAACATGCTCATTAGTCAACCAGGGAGGTCGCCCATATCCTTGTATTGTCAAAAAAAGTATATATATGATTCAAAGTTTTCAATCCTCTTCCTACAGATCGTGTTCCTGTTACTCCGGATTGCGTGGGACATGTAGAAGTATCTTCAAAGGGAGAGGGAACAATAAAATAAGGAGAAAGGTAGAGATTATTATTTGTAATAATATTATGTTTTAAGTAATTATTTAAGTGATATATGTTTAATTTTCATTATGTAGACAGTATTAGATACATTATGGATGGAATCAATGTACGCTTGCCTTCACTTCCATATTGTAAGAATTGCATTCCATTGCGAAATTACCTACTTTATACTTTTTATAATCATTAATTTCATTTGTATAGTACATAAAGACGAAATTCACATTAAAGCACCGTTGAGGTTATGTAATAAGATGTTAATTATAAAATTGGTACCTGGTAAGTCAGTCGTCCTCAACTAAATCATTAAACTTCAAGTTATTCCAATATGGAGGCCTTTCAAAAGCAATGTTTCATCTTCTGGATTTTAACTGGAACTGATGGTGTTGTACAGGTTGTATAAGGGATTTATGTTCGTTTAACGGAGAACATACCCGCAGACATAAATCCGTTATAAAACCTATACAAGACCATCAGTTCCACTTAAAATGCTGAGGACGAAACATTGCTTTTGAATGGCCTCCATATTGGAATAACTCGATGTTCAATAATTTGGTTGAGGACAACTGACTTACCAGATGACCAATTTTATAATTAGCATCTTATTGTAAGAAGACTCATCAAAAGACAGTTATACAACATTAGTTCAATCTTAACTTTACTACTTAAAAATATGTTCCCTGCTGAAATCAGCTTCAACTCATTGGTAGGAGAAAGAACTGTAGATGGTGAAAAATCATGTACACTAGGACACATGTAATATTAGTATGAGGTTTATTTCAGTTCAGTAAACAATTATATATCCAGGACTTTAGATAGAACAAATATTTGGGTGGGAATCACCTTTATAGGAATATCCGTAAAGAAGCTACATACTATATGGTGTACAACTATACAGAACGAGAGTTTTAAATATATATTGACATAAATAAATGCGTACAGAGGGTTCCGGAAAAATAGTTATAATAAATTACAAGGAAATAGATTTACAAAATAATCCCCATAATATTTGAGGGCACGCTGTCCCCTATGTACGCCTCCCCAATTAAAACATAGTATCACTCTATTAAATGTAACAAACCTTGATGTCAAATATTTTCTTATATTATATCATATTATATATGGGTTGGAAAAAGTATTTCAAATGTCGCAGCTATTTACGTCTTAAATTACAATATTTAGTATTTCTCGTAAGATTAAAAACTATTGATATACTCCAACGTAAGAGTTACAGGCAGCTATGAAAGTTGTCTTTAGATATATTTCAAGATGAGAGCTGTTAGAGCGTACGTTAATAAAATGATTCCATCATTTTCTAGTCCCATAAACAATTAAGTACGTCTTCTTATGAAAGTTAATTATAAAACGTACTCTCAGTTTATTAGTTGTGGCTATCTCCGAACATTTATTTTGACATATACCGTTACTAACCAAAAAATAACTTAAGGAAGTATTATGTACTCTTAATATGCTTATTCAAATGCATCCACTGCTGTTTACGTTCTTTTATTCAGCGTTGAACAAATAGATAAGTTTAACGTAGTCTATTTTCAGTTGATGCACTACTTCGACAAACCACTCTACTTAAACGATGTTTTGTATTGTGTACAGAGAGGAGTACAGTATGAGTATGTTTATGTGTTTGTGTAAAGTGTGTTATGTGAGGGATGATGAAGCGAAGGAAGAAGATGAAACCCGGTGTCACCTCCTGTTCAAAGGCACCAAGGATGCAGCCAGGTTTAATGTTCCCGTCTGATGAACGAAGTGCTATGAACAACACTAAATGCGTTCTCAACATATGAGTGAGGAGGGATTTGAAATTTAATCCAGGATTCTAGTCACACAATTCAGTGATTAAAAATTTTACACCACCATCTCTCTATAGCCTCGAGATTATAAATTTTACAGTTAAATTAATTTAATTAAATGAATGTTTTATTCAGAATATAGAAATAGAAAATTTAATGCAAATAGTGAAGAAATCAAAACTATTATTTCAATGTTGGGATTCACTGATCGGATGGCCTCACTTGAAGTCCCATGAGAACTTGGGTGAATAAAATAAATGTATCTGAACTTTTTCACTTTGAAACCAATTAAATATGTTCATACAGATGAAGATCCGATAGGAACCGAGAATGAACTATTTTTTAGAAACTTATCTTAATTTATTTTTCGAATGAAACACGAAGGGTATTTTGCAGGTATTTTAGAACATATTATATTTACTAATGAGCCCGTCTATGGTCTGCTTTAATTTAAAATAAACATTCTGATGACTCTGCATAATTGGAATAAAGAAACCCTTATCACAACCTGGAGATATCTTCCGGGCTTACTGGCCGTGGTCACGAGACTTAAAAAAATCCCAGACGCGACGCTTCGGCAGAGGCTGCGACCGGCAACCTCAAAGGTTCGCATAAGGATGCCGGACACATTCCCTGCCGAAACGTCGGGGATTTTTATGCCTCATGACTACGGCTAACAAGCTCGGAAGATATCCCCGGGTTGTGATACGAAATTCGGTCATGAAACTCTTAGGGTCAATTTCACCAACAGAAGTAACTGTATTACGCCAGTTTTCCCCGTGTATAAAGCATAGCTTAAATAGGCGTAATACAGTTACCTCTATTGGTGAAACCGACCCTTAGTAAATAAACAAACCCTTTTCAAATTTATAAATCGTCATCATCATAGTACATTCACGAATTTAGGCCATTTGTTGACCTGTTTCGGCCTCAAGAGAAACACCATCCAAAAGTCTTTTGAGTGGACGTCCTGGTCTTCTTCTTCCTGCAGGTTGACATCTTAACATTTGTTTGGGTATTCTGTAATCTTCCATTCGATGAACATGTTGCATCCATCTTGACTTATAGGCAGAAATTTTGTATTCTAAAGGTTCCATGTGTAATTCTTCTAAGATGTCATGTTTTGTGATCTAGTAGTGTGTATCCTGCAGTCCTCCGAAGATATCTCATTTCAGCAGATCTAAGTCTCTGTATATCCTTCTGTTTCAACGTCCATACTTCCAAATTTATAAATGCATAAGATTATCTAGTCGTGTACCTACTGAATTGAAACCACTGGAATAATGCTTTTATCGTAATTTTATCATTGGCGTTACGAGCCTGCTGTAAGACCACAGTCTCCATATAGAAATACGTCCAGATAACTATTTCTATAGCTTTTTATCTCCACCTTTTTACTCTTAATTTTCTGAGGTCAACTTTCATGCCATCCATCTATTTTAATCTCGATCATCCTCTTAGTATCCTTCGTATGTTTTTGTTTCAAAATCTTTCTAATCGTTTTATTGTCTGGCAATCTCATCACATGCCCCAGCCATTCTAATCTGCGTGATTTAATAACTGTTACAGTAATATTCTAATTATATTTACTTTCTAACTCATAATTCATTCTAATTCTCGCATTTAGGTATTTTACATAAAACGTTTCCTTCCACGCTATTAACAAATTTTCCATTTTAGTTCTTAGGGTCCAAGGTTATGATTCATACAAAGCTAAGGAAGAAATACTAGATTGAAGTTTTATAAAACATTTGCAGTTCCTGCATTAATTTATGGGAGTGAAACATGGGTAATGACCAAAAAAATTACAAAGTAGAATAAAAAGTATAGAACTGAACTTCCCTAGAAGAACAAAAGGCTGCGCAAGATTGGATGGGATAAAGAATGAAGATATAAGAACAGAGTTAAATATATATTAATTGAATTATAAAATCAAATAATATAGAGACAAATGGTTTAGACATGTACAAAGAATAAATAAAACAAGATTACCAAAATCAGCATTTAACTACAAGCCAAAAGGTTCAAGGAATGTAGGAAAGCCAGTGAAAAGATGGACAGAACATCTGTGAGGCGGAACAAGCAATTTTCCTAGCCCGTGCAGTGAAGAAGAAGAAGAAGAAGATGATGATGATGATGAAGAAGACAAAGTTATTTGTCTTATTATTATTATTATTATTATCAACATTTTAGCACAGAGTATTGGTTTAAAAAGAATTGACATAAACATATATGCAAGAAAGCTTTTTGAAACATTTTTTTATAAATCTAAGCATTTTTTTAAATAAACTCTAACTCCACAATACAAGATTCTGACAGAACCTTTAACGATCTCTGATAAACAAAGACATGTTACAAGAGAAACGAGATTCTTGAGATCCATTGCAAATGTATATTTAAGAGATCAAATGAAAAGTCAAGATATCAGAGATGAATTATACGTATTTAATATAAACGAGAGAATATACATACATAAATGTATGTGGTTTGAACATGTTCAAAGAATGCCAAATTATTGTTTATCAAAACAGATATTTTATTATAGACCTAAAGGCCGAAGAAATGTAGGAAGACCGAAACGATGTTGAAAGGACGATATGTAACATGTTGTGCAGCGGGGAGGGAACGGACCAATAGCCCCATACCTTGAAGATAATGCTGATCTTTTTTAGAACAATAATACTTACATAAATTTATTTGAATCACCCAAACTTATTATACCAAATTCATAATATTCAATAATAAAGGCAAAAATATCAATGCACTAACGTTTTAGGGAAAATAATTTGTATTATTAAGTTTATTTAATATTTTTGTACAATATTCATTTCCTCGAGATTTTATTGGATATTTAAGACCGGAAATAATAAATAAATTAGGACAAATTAACAAACGAAATCGGTGACAAGAAACCATATAAATAAAAGGAAAAACGTTTAAATTCCCTAATGAATTTCATTCCTAACTATTTTGTCGAGGTAGCGTGCTGCCGTGTCACGCAGCGGGGCCGGGTTCAATCCCGGTAGGGGGAGTTTTTCTGGGTGAGGTGTTTATCGGGGTTTTTCCTCACTTGTAAAACAAATGTCAGGAAACCTTTAAGGCCCAAACGGTCCCGAAACCATGTGGCCATCATCATCATCGTCATCCTTATCATTATCATCATGATCACCATCATCATTCTTCACCGGTGTTGAAAGCAACGGGAAGCTACCACACCTACAATTCCCTAGTAAATCTGCAAGCATAACATGAAAACGGTATGATTGCAGTGAAGGACCTGCCTTCGAGCAGATTTACTATGGATGGATATTGCTTCTACTTATATACATTATCTAAACTAATACAGACAGGAAACATGCCTTGTAAATATATGAATAACACAAGTGATAGACCAACAATAGCCATTCTAGAAAAAATGCTATAAGTCGCTGCGTATGTTAACATACGAATCTTAATTATCTAACGTGCTTCGAGTACTTTATATTTAGTACTAGCTAATACCCGGCGTGCGCTGCTATGTATAAATAAACTAATGTGTTTTTATGTTTGGTTGAATAAGTAAAACGAAAAAAATATATAATTTGATATTGTAGTTATTAACTAAAGATTTTCAAACTTGCAGACAGATTAATTAAATATACGAACGATTGGAAAGAACATATTGATAGAATGTCAGAAGGAAGACTTCCAAAATTATTGCTAAATTATAAACCGCACGGAAGGAGAAATGTTGGACGTCCACACAGAAGATGGTCTGAACAATTTTAACAATTCCAGCATTCATGAAACCGGAGCGAGCCAACAGGCTTAATCCCTGGGTGATGATGATGATGATGATGATTTTTAGATACCCCGTGTGCTGATTACCCGGCGCTGTCCGTGAATCTACTTATCCCGAACTTCTTGACATCAGTTAGATGAAAGACAAATATGGTTATTATCAGTTATCCGTCAACGAATGCCCTGCGTCGCTACTACGCATGCCCGGGAATCTACTCATACCGATCTTCTTGGCGCCAATGAGCTGAAAGACAAAAACGGTTATTGTGGGTAACCGTAATAGATAGACATGCTGCAGCGGACTGTATAAATTTTTCAGATATTCAATTCTGTGCGCATTATTGTAGTGTATTTGTCATGGTTTAGGCAGCGTAAGCCACATAAGCGTTCAAAAGCTACATTTTTAGTGCATCAAGGTTCTTTTTCTTTATTTATATCGTGTCCTGTAGCTAGTAGGGAAGTATGTTATATACCTTAGTTGTCTCATAAAAAGTTTCTAAATGTAAAAAAACCTTTCATATCGGACAAGTAGCTTTTGAGTCCATAAAGGAGGCAGGCAGATAAACATATCCATACTAATTTTTATATTATATATATATATATATATATATATATATATATATATTATAACAATTCACCATTGTACAAGCTAAATCCAATTATTGTTTTCTCAAACAGCAAAATAACTTATACGAAAACATGATAACATTTTAAATGAAATTTTCTTAGTTTTACCTCTGGCTTTATAGATAGTTTTAGTCCCATATCGCACCCGGTCCTTACAGTACGACAAGAAAATTAAAATAAACAGATACATTATTTTAAATGGTCCACCGCTGTGGTCTCGAGGTAGCGTGCTGCCTTGTCACGCAGCGGGACCGGGTTCGATCCCCGGTCGGGACAAGTTTCCTGAGTGATGGTACTTTTCGGAGTTTTTCCTCACCTATAAGACGAATGCCAGATAACTTTAAGGCCCAAACGGTCCCCGAAAATCATCTGGCCATCATTAACATATTTATTACGTTTAGGAATAAGACCCCCTCCTGGCGCATCATTACCATCATCATCACTTATATCATCGGGGCAGCATAACTCCGCCTTATAGGCGCCCCAGCCTCAGAAGTGAATTGCAATAACGCCATGCCAGGAGAGAATACCAGAATGTCGAAGTCACAGCATGGTGGCATTGAACTAAATAACATTCCTACCACAGACTATTCTTCAAATCTGTTTTTAAAAAGTAACTCATAGAGCACTCATTTTGATCTCAGTAACTCTTGAACTTCACTAACGTATTCAGAGAAAAATTAATAAAACACAGATAATCTTCAATCTGGATTTAAGCAATACTTCAAATCAAAGCATATGACTCTCAAAAATTAAACTTTTTTAATATTTATTTTGTGGCTTTGGTTTAAGCATGTGTTCATCTATTTTTTAGTAGTTTTGAGTAATATATGTATTTTTTAATTATCTAATATCTTATTTTGGGTTATTCACTGTCGAGTGCATGAAGGAGTTTATTGTCAGTTTTAATGTGTATATATATATTTTATTGCGGATGAGCCCATGTAGGACTACGCAAAGTACTTATAGGCGTTTCCTTTGAGCCCAAATTTCTTTCATTCTCTTGCTATGAGCTTGTTTCCTATCATTTTTCCAAGTTGTTCCAGTTTTTTTCTTCGGTTTGTCCTCTTGGTCAACTTGCCACTTATTCACCTTAATTCTAAATATATCTCTGTTTGGGATATCTTCTTTAGTAATTCCTGCCAATTTAAAGTCCTTTTTGACTTCATCAATCCACTTCATAGTATCCACTGGAGCTTTACTTCTGTTTTCGTACAATTCCATTATCTGTTTTGTAAGCCTATTTGAGTTCTTTCGTTTAATATGGCTATAAAATGTTAACCTTCGTTTTCTAACATCACTATGAATGTCTGTATATATTTTTATTTCCTTTTTACTTCTGAGTCTAAATGCTTCACCTATGACTTGTGGACCTAAAACTTGTATTATAAGGATATTTATTATTATTATTATTATTATTATTATTATTATTATTATTATTATTATTATATCTCATCATCGTATCTGATTTATATTATCCAAATTAGGACACGGGAGCATTAAAAGTTATAGTGGGCATTTAGTTGTAATATAATTCGATCGTTTTTAGTTCGCCCTTAAAATATATTTCCGAAAAACCTATGCTGCGCCGAAGAGTGATATCGTGAAACTAATTTTCTTAACGTGTTATCTACCAGGTTATACTCTCAATCGATGATGTTCATGGCGTTTCACCCTCCAAATTATCATCATCATCTGTACATAATGACGATGACTACAGATCTATTCATTCCTGCCTTAACACTTTCTTTATGTTATTGTTGGCTTTCCGTGTTTTTTATTAAGAACTAGCGTACCCGGCAGACGTTGTCCTGCCCGAACGTTCAATTCTCATGTCTTGGGCGGACGATAAAAATATGTTACTTTTTTACCATAAAATTCAGCAATTAGGACAAAATTAGATATTATTAAATAAATTCGCAAGAAACCCTCTTACAGCCTTCTGTTGTGGCTCAAGAAGTGTGAATGATGACGTCACACAGTAATGAACATTAGAATTGTACCCTCCTTTGCAGATAAGTTAAGAACCGTCATATAACAATTAGCTATATTAGAGTGGGGGAAAAAAAAAAGATAAATTGATGAGAGTGAGTCAAAACAGGTTTTTTCCGCCAGCTAGATTTCATTTTGACCCACTGTGCACCGGTTCCATACTGGCCGACATTCCATGAGAAAAATTTCTTCCCCCGTAGAGACTCGAACCAGCGTAAGTCCCGTAGTTCTGCGTCAAGACTTCTTGCCTTAACCACTCAGCAACGGTGCGAGACTCTTGGTCTCAATGAAAGACAAAAATGGTTATTGTGAGTTATCCGTAAGAGATAAACATATGCTGTCGGAGACTTTTTTGTAGAGCTTTTTGAGATGTTCAATTCTGTGTACATTAATTTTGTGTATTTCTTATGGTTTAGGCAGCGTAAGCCATTTAAGCGTCCAAAGAGCTACTTTTTTCACGTTTTCCACTACGAAGGGCGATGTTTAAGGTTGTGGGAGTTGGGTATCACAACTCTCTTATAGCCTATGTTCATCCCGGGAATCTCCTGAACATTTTGCAAAAAAAACCCATCACAATCGGATCACCACAATGGCCGCGCAAACAGTACGAACGAACAAACAAACAAATATGCCAACAAACAAACAATTTTTATATATAAGATTGAAATAAAATTTAAAAAAAAACTTAGTTGGCTCAGACGATAGCATTTTAGACACTTGTGCGGGAGGTCCTGATTTACTAATAATGAGAAACAGTTATGAGCATTGCTGGGCTCGTGAATTCTGGGTAAGTAGGTCAGGATTAAAAATAAACTTTTATAAGTAAAAAAAAAAAAGAAGTTTGGCACGAAAATTGTCTGAACTCGGCGAGATAAAAAACAATTAGTATAAATATTTATTTTAAATTCGTATATTATAGTGAACAGTGCAAGAGTTATTTTCTCTATGTTGCCCTGCTATAAATCTGTTTCGTCTATGTAACTGGATATCTGTTCCTCCTTCACTTTCCGTTCTTTTCTGAACGAACGCATCCCCTCTCGTCTGTCTGCGCGTCAATATTGCGCGGCTGGCGATATCCCTCGACACGAAAACCTAATCAAAAACAGTCTTCTCCGAAGTCTCAAGGGCTTTGTTTCGGCTGAGGTATTCAAGCCGAGTCCCTAGACCATTACCACCAAGTTGTAAAATATTTTATTACTTCAAGTATATATCAAGCTGTAAAGGGATGGAACTTTGTTAAAATGAATAAATGATGAAAGCGTATGTTAAATGGTATGTTAGGTCTCAATATTATCATTATTTGTAACTTATATCGAAGAAGCTTTGTTTATATACTTAGGCCTATTATGTAGGCCTATATTAACTTTATTTGCTTCTTTAAATCCAGTACAGCAATACGTATTTATTTGTATTAATTTGTATCATGAATATTTTGTCTAAAATATATTGAACACTTTTAATTGTGTTACTGATTATTCATTTGTGTGACAAGACCCATTTGAAACTTAGTTTATTATAGTAATATAATTTATTAGTATATTTCCCAAAATCTCACTCTGATTATCATTAGTAAATTTGAACGATTGATATATCACATTTAAATATTCCTATATTTGTGCTATTACTAGTAAATGCATATTATATAAATGAAACATGTCTGTGTATTTTGGGGCCCAGCGCATAGACTCTCTGCTTTGTTGTTATTTAAAATTAAACTTACAAAGGTAAAAAGTGATCCACTAAAGGCTATAGGAGACCTTTGGGGTAGTAGGATGATAAGGCTCCCACATTTTCTCGACAATTGGCACTTGATGTCAGCCGGGTTGTCAGCCCTACATAACGACCGCCTTTAACCCAGAACAAACATCTGGTACTCATTTCAGTTAGAGACCGAGTCGGCCCCAGGGGCATGGTGACACCAGAAGGTTTAGGTATGTTCAAAAATCCTGACCCCACCGGAACTCAAACCTTCGACTTACCGGTATGTAGCGCACTGTTTTAACCACTACGCTACGGCGTGCCCCCATGATTTAACTAGTATATTTTATGTAGGTCTTCCTATTTTTCGCGATCTTTAATTAATATTAGAATATTGGAATTATTTATTCAAGTTTGGCTATAATCTTTATAATCCAGGAAAGTATTACACCAGCCAGTGGATTTATATGTATGGTAACGGATGTATTAGTAATCCACATACGGCATTATCTGAGCTATATGCGATGTTAGATCTGATGGTCGGCAATGTATGTATATATATATATATATATATATATATATATATATATATATATACACTGTATATCCAACGCAGTCGCGGTACAATAGGACTTCAAATTTATTAGGGACAAATTAACTCTAATATCAAGTTTCAATTTCCAAACAACCAAACTGCATGCCTTTGTATGGCGTCGCCAATTCATGCTGGGCCAAACCCCAGCAACGCAAAGTGAGTAATTGTGGTGAAAGCACTGGGAAGAGCTGCTGTTTTCAGTCCAATGTTTTGTGTTAAAGGGACATCCCTTTTTGGGCCCAGTCAGTCCATTCCCTGTCACAATTGCGTCAATTCATAACGTACGTATATATATATATATATATATATATATATAAAGGATGAAGGAAGATGGCTTTAATATCAAGTATAACATATGATAAAGTAATTTAGGTTACGCCGTAGAGTAGTTGTTTAAGGCAATGCGATACAAGCCGAAAGTTCGAGGGTTCAAATCCGGTTGCGATCAGGATTCGTAGGCTGGCCTAAACCTTCTGGCGGTACCATGGCTCTCCGATAGACTCAGTTCCTAACTGAATATGTTCTGGGGTAAAACCTGCCGTCACGCAAGACTGATAATCCAGCTGAGAACTCGTGACAATTGTCTAGAAAAATGGGAGCCATAACTTCATAATTCGCCGAAGACTCCTAAAGGCCTGTAGTGCGACCATTTTACTTTACATTTCAGTTTACATTAACAAAATTGAAAACCGCTAGGGGTGGAGCTCCAATGGTCCTGAAGAGGAATTTATCCACGTTTTGCTCTTTAATTTAGACCAACTGTGGATACTTGGGGGGGGGGTGTCATGTAAATTTGTGCTCAAACAGAAGCACTGGCACGTAGTACAAGGTTTGATAAAGAACCGGCACCTTGGCAAACCTAACAAAAGTTCACTGATGGATGAACTGAATTAATAAGCAAGATTCTATGGAGCTCGCATAAAAATTATTTTACCTTTCACTCGTACACGATGGCTAAGCATTCAATACAAGAAAGAATTTATGTTCATGCATCGTTCCCAAGGTACATTGGTCGTAATAAAAATCACGATTTTTCCTAATTGCTTGTCACGCCTACCAATGCTATACCTTTATTTTGAATACCAATACAATCTACCTCGAAAATATTTCTATATGTCAAAAATGCTTTTTAAAATTCAGATGAAATACAATGAGGATTTGGATTGCATTTGTCCTCCCCTGTACTCCACTTTCCCCCATTCCACTTCTATACGCTCCAACATCGATCCCATATTTGCACTAAGCTTACCTCCATTGTTCGACAGCTTTTTTTTAAGAAGTGGGTGGAAAAAAAAGTGAGACGAAAAAGAAGAAAGAAACTTGTTCACAGGGAGAGATGAACGAATGCGTAGAATTCTAAAGGGAACAGTCAAGGGAGATTGAAAAACTGTAACTATGTACAAAAGTTCTCTTGTGTTTTTTCATACCAACTAGAGTGTAGTATTTAACAAAATATCAGTGGTTCAATTCGTTATGCGTTAGGGCATAGAAACAATTTTCAAATATTTAAATGCGGCAGTACTCATTTACCTCATCTTAATTTTGTCATTATTATCTGAACATCTTGATATTTTATAGAGTGTTAATACCCTCCCAAGTACAACAGCAACTCTTGAAATATCCACATTGTTA
The DNA here is from genome assembly GCA_030220185.1 of Diploptera punctata. NCBI lineage: Eukaryota > Metazoa > Arthropoda > Insecta > Blattodea > Blaberidae > Diploptera > Diploptera punctata. The sequence goes on along the minus strand of JASPKZ010004911.1, from coordinate 1,315,687 downwards.
CACGACTGTGAAAAATGGAGCTATAAAAAAAAAAGACGAGCCCATCATCACGGTACCAGACGTGAAATTCGTAAGGAGAACAGCAAAATTTATGTGGCATCATCATAGAACAAACTCAGAAATATTATCAGGACTTAAATCTGAACCTTTTCTTGGAGAAAAAAAATACAGAAACAAATGAAGATTACACGTTGGTAGAATGACCACAAAAAGACTGATCAAATTAATATTAAAATACTGCCCAGTTGGGAAACGGAGCCAAGCTCGACCACTTAGAAGAGTACTGGATGGATACTGAGGCGGAAAGAGGTCACTACTGTAGCCTCCTATCCTTGACTGCATGCTGATATGATTTAGATACATTTAGTATGTAATATTTTACCTCTCCGATGAAATTATTCATTATTTATTGAGAACGTAATAGTTTTCAGCCTGTATCTAATATATAAAAATGAATGTTTGTTTGTTTATTTGTTTGTTCGTACTATATGCGCCTTACCGTTGATTCGATTGTGATGGGGCTTTTTCCAAATGTTCAGGAGATTCCCGGAATGAACATAGGCTATAAGAGAGTTGTAATACTCAACTCCTACACTCTTAAAAATCGCCCTTTGTAGTGGAAAACGTGAAAAAAGTAGCTCTTTGGACGATTAAATGGCTCACGCTGCCTAAGCCATAACAAATACACAAAATTAATGTACACAGAATTGAATATCTCAAAACGAGCTACAAAAACGTTAGCAACAACATATGTTTATCTCTTACGGATAACTCACAATAACTATTTTTGTAATCAATAGAGTTGGTGTTTACTTGATGAAAATTAATATTTATCAATTAAATAAAAATAAAACGTAGTTTCATTTGATTTTCATATTTATTATATAATTCAGTGACAGCTGTTTTTCGGTACACTGTACCTTCTTCAGACATGTTAAATTATTTTAATTGATAATTTGTTAACATATCTGAAGAAGGTGCAGTGTACCGAAACAGCTGTCACTGAATTATATAATAAATATGAAAATCAAATAAAACTGCGTTTTATTTTTATTTAATTAATTACTATTTTTGTCTTTTATCGATGTCAAGAACATCGAACAAATATGTAGATTCCTGTGCATGCATAACAAGCACATGGCGGGTATTCTTTTACGGATAACTCACAATAACGAATTTTGTCTTTAGCTCATTTATGCCAAAAAATTCGAGATAAGTAGATTCCCGGGCAATACCGGGTAATCAGCATGGGAATCTTAAAATAATTACGATATACATTTAACTTATTCAACTAATTGTAACTGTATATTAATTTTCGTCTTTCAGCTCATTTATGCCAAGAAGATCGGGATGAGTAGATTCCCGGACAACGCCGGGTAAACAGCACAGGGTATCTAAAAATAATTACGATATAATTTTTTTCCTCTTACTTATTCAACTAAACATAAAAGCACATTAGTCTTCATTTATTTAGGCGCAGCAGCGCACGTCGGGTATTAGCCAGTTAGATATAAAATAACACACTGGAACCACATTTATTTTGGACTTTTCTCTAAAATGATAATAAATAATAAAAAAAATCACAAATAAGAATCATGTGACCCCTGTCGGGTGGCACACACAGAAGCACATTCGAAGTGAAGATTGAGGGATCAATGAACATAGAATAAAGAGAATAGTGTACTCTTAAATAATAAGAACAATTTAAACAGCAGGTTCCATGAACACCAGCCCACCGTGTACGCCTAACTTTTAAAATCTTCAACTGTCACCTACGTCGATACAGGTATATAGCAGATGAGATACAATTTCCAAAATACTACTGTTTTTCATTTTCGACAATTTTCTTCCTCTTTTTTCTTCACTTAACGGGCTAGGCAAAATGCCTGTTCCGCCTCATAGTTTTTCTGTCCATCTTTTCACTGACCTTCCTACATTCCTTGAACCTTTTGGCTTGTAGTTAAATGCTGCTTCTGTTAATCTTGTTACGTTCATTCTTTCTACATGTCTAAACCATTTTTCTCTATATCCTTTGATTTTATCATTTAATGGATATATATTTAAATCTGTTCTTATATCTTCATTCTTTAACCGATCTATTCTTATGCAGCCTTTTGTTCTTCTAAGGACAATATTAACCATAATTTCACAAATTATTAAATTAAATCAATTAGTACGTAATGTCAGGGCTGAAGTAACAACAAATAATTGTTCATTTAATAACAAGAAGAGATTATATTATTATTCTACGGCATAGGATGTAGGAGCTATCCAATATTTCATTTTATAATAATAATAGTAGAAATTCAAACAACAATGCGATACAATTAAAACGCTGTAATTAAATCGGTCATATATAGGCCTAATAATTAAGGCTATATTTTTTAAAGGAAGTGCTTCAATTGGAACAAAATATTGGGCAGAACTCACTTTAGTAGGAGCTTCCATAAAGAATGATAAGCCTTAAAGCGGTCCAACTCTGCCATTCTTCTGCTCGCTTTCGCAAGCGAGAGCGGCTGAAAGGGAGTGTGGCCTCAAGAGTCTCATGTACCGGTAACAAGAGCTCGAGATTGAAGAAGTCCCGGAATTCTCGCAGTGAGTACGAAGGATCAAGTCTTGAAGTGTTCGTGCCACATAAGAACAGTTACTGCATGTATGGTTACCATCAACACAGGATTGAGACAAGAGTGTATCTTATCGCATATTCCTTTATTATCTATAATAATCAAATAATTAAATAGTGGGAACAAACTCCACATGGATATACACCGTGTCCTATTCGAATCTCCCACATTTTAATTAATCATAACTCTCAAAGTATGCGGAATTAAGAATGAGGTTGGTATTAAAATATAGAGAAGCTCAAAGAATTTTTGTTTTCATTGTTGCAGTTAATTTATCTGTCGAATGTCGGACAATAATGACATAAAACAAAATGGCGACTCCTCAGCAAAGAGCACAAACTGGTTTCTGGTATGTAAATAACCGCGTGTTAGCGACTCCAGTACAAGATCTTCATGATTTACGAACCCGTATCCTTGACACAATTGCAACTGTACCAATGGACTTATGGACTTGTTGGACAGAACGTGGAACGTAATCGAATACACATGTGATATTGTTCGTGCTACTAATGGTGCACATATAGAGGTGTTTTATTTGTGGCAGTGTGTGGCAATGAAAATTCATTGAGTTTCTGTTTCGTTTAATACCGGCCTCATTTCATAATTCTGCATACTTTGTTGGTTATAATTAATTAAAATGTGTGAAGTTTGAATGGGATACCCTGTGTGTATATATATATATATATATATATATATATATATGTGTGTGTGTGTGTGTGTGTGTGTGTGTGCGTGCGTGTGTGTGTGTGTGTGTGTGTGTGTGTGTGTGTGTGTGTGTGTGTGTGTGTGTGTGTGTGTGTGTGTGTGGAAAAACAATCAAAGTCCACTTTTCAAAAAAAATTAATTATGGGTATATTATCATTCCTGGCATAGAGTACTGATATTTAAAATGTCAATACATGAAATATATTTAGTAGTCCGCGTAAAATTAAACAAAATTGATTAAGCATCGATAATTTACATAAATATAAATAAACTGAAATTCCATTTAAATCTTCCGTGAAAAATCTTGGTGTGTATTTTAACCAACATTTTGGTTGGCAGGTTCATTAAAGGAAAGCTTGTAAAAAACATCCAATCTTCCATTCCGTAAAACGTTTAAAAATTTTCCTTCCTTCTTGATTGAAAAAATACTTATCTAAACTTTGATTATACCGCATTTCGATTACTGTGACTTATTCTTAACTGGCATGAGTATCACATTCGGCCAAAGACTGCAACAAGTTCATAATGCTTGTGCTCGTCATATATGCAACCTACGTAAATAAGGCTACGTAACTCCAGTATTTGAAATGTTGTCTTGACTCCGATTGGAAAATAGGCCAAAGATACATTGTCTCTACTTCTTATACAACACTTTGTCACCTCATCATCCCTTTATATTTCTACTCGCTTTCATTCGCTATCCTCCCACTATAACTTGATCACACGATCGAAAGAAAACTTAACTCTAGCTGTTCCTCTACATTGAACATCTCACTGTTCCTCATCCTTCCTTGTTTCAGCCTCCCGTATCTGGGATTCGCTCTCCTCGTATATCAAGGACTGCCCGACTCAAAAACAGTTTAAAAAGAAACTCACTTCATATCTCCTTAAGCAATATAATATATAACCGTGTTCCATGTATACTTTTATTATTCCTTTATATTTTAAACTTTCTTCACCAAGCCATTTGCTTAATCTTATTATAGGTTATTATTTTTATTACTTTTTTCTATATTTCTCTTGTCAACTTTATATTTTGTAGTTTATAATTGAGTTGCCCAGTGGAATAGAGGCACATGCCACAAGAAAACTATTTTACAGAAACAAGGAATTTCTGAAAGTTGTTTATCTGTGGAATATTGAAACTGTGTTTTAATTTTTTAACCAGGATCTTGAATTAGATGATGCATTGAATATCTGATTAAATATTAGTTGAAATATTCCTAGTATTAAGTGTTTTTATGTAATAGGACAGGTATTTTTTGCAAATTAAGTAGTGGCATATGCCCCACATAATGCCTCATCTATCTTCAGTGGGTGTATGGACACAAATTTCTGATGTTGATCGACTTTCTTCTTCATCTTCAGAGACTTCCCTAACACATTCTTCACTTTTCTGAACAGTTCTTAAACATTTTATTGATATTCCGTGGACTGCTAGAAATGCACTTCTACAGGCTTCACTTTACTGAACAGTTCTTAAACATTTTATTGATATTCCGTGGACTGCTAGAAATGCACTTCTACAGGCTTCACTTTACTGAACAGTTCTTAAACATTTTATTGATATTCCGTGGACTGCTAGAAATGCACTTCTACAGGCTTCACTTTACTGAACAGTTCTTAAACATTTTATTGATATTCCGTGGACTGCTAGAAATGCACTTCTACAGGCTTCACTTTACTGAACAGTTCTTAAACATTTTATTGATATTCCGTGGACTGCTAGAAATGCACTTCTACAGGCTTCAAGTTCGCTAGTATTAGTTACACGAACATAGTATCTGAATCAAACTTTCCTTTGAATTATGTTTAATCTTTTCTCTTCTTTGCATAACCTCTCTTATCTTCACTAATCGTTAGTGGAGTGAAATGACATGGTATTAGTTTGCAACACAGAGTTCCACTGTTTACAAACTCCTTTGCTGGCACAATCTGCTTATTGTTATACACTATTTCTCAAACGTTTTCTTTCATTATCCTCCCACTTATTTTCATGATGAGTCCTTCTTTTACTATTAACTTGCCTTTTTTCTTCAGAAAACGCATTAAACCTCAACATCTATGTAGGACATATTGGAAATGTTGTAGGTAATTTGAGAACTACCACTGCCCTCTGGATCTATAATATAATAGATCCAGATGGCAGTGGAACTATATTCTGATTGGTTAGTTTAATTTGTGCCAAACTATCAGGAACAATGACTGTGACCACTTGAGATAAAAGAGAAAGAATGTGGTATGTGCATTTTTTCCACTAGCTATTTCTATAATTCAGAATCTTCAAGTTTTATTATGCTCCTTGTTAAAGAATAGACACATACCACCATGAAAATAGTTATTGGAATTGATGCAAGATAGCAAGATCTACTTAATCATAACAAAAACTCACAATCGGCAGATTTGTGGCAGGTGCCTCTTTTCCACTGTGCAACTCAATTATCTACTCTATATATATCATTTATCGTAATTATTATTGAATGTATAATTTAACCCTGGTGAAGTGGAAGAGAATACCTTACGGTCTTAACTCCATCAGGTAAAATAAATAAATTAAATTAGCTTCAAAATAAAGTGTACAATGGAAGATCAATCAAAGTCCCACAGTTGTATGTTAAATAAATCAAAATGCCTTAAGCAGGGATGCAGTTTATCGCCAATTCTTTTTAACATTTATTTAGACCAGGCTCTTAACTTGTGCTATAAAAAATGTTCTGAAATGGGCATTCCTATAGGAGGAAAAGTACTGCATTCATTGTTGTTTGCAGATGATCAAATAATTTTTGCAGGGGATGAGGGTGATATGAAATATATGATAAACAAACTAATGGAAGAATATAAAAAATGGGGACTGAATATAAATTTACAGAAAACAGAATATATGTGTTCGGGAAAGGATGTGGATGACCTCATACTTAAAACAGGGAAAATAAAAAAGTGTGAATTTTTTTAATATCTTGGGTCAATCATTACAAGTTTAGGTACATGTGAGAGAGATGTACAGACTAAAATTGCAATGGGAAAAATTGCCACTAAAACATTACATGAAATAATTTGGAACAAAAATATCACAAAGAAAACTAAGTGAAAAAAATTTATAGGAGCATAATACAGAATATTTCGTCATATGGAAATGAAACTTTCTCTTTGATGGAAGTACAAACAAATACAATTAGAACAGTTGAATTTGATTATTTTAGAAGAAGCCTCCAAAAAAACAAGCCAGGATAAAATAAGAAATGAATTCCTTTGGAGAGAAATGAATGTCACCACATCTGTTGTTAAGAGGATTGAAAATCAAAGACTTAAATGGTATGGCCATGTACAAAGAATGGAAAATGAAAGATGGCCAAAAAATATATACCAATGATCACCCCCTGGAAGAAATAAACGTGGCAGACCAAGATGGAAATGGAAAACCTACGTCAGAACTATAATGTATGATAGGAATTTGGAAGGGGGAGATTGGAATAATAGAGATAAATGTAAACTGAAGACGGCAAACCTATATGTGGGGGAAAGCCGAAGAAGAAGAAAGAAGAAAAGAGACAACAACGTGTTAATTTGTACAAGATGTCCATCTCAGTTACAAGACACAAATATAACGACTTACAAGAACTGAAGAAGTTCTGCTTTCATACACCCCAAGACTTTTCTCAAATTTAAAGTATGAAACGTACATTTCCGGTGTATTTGGATTGAAACAACAGCGCATTTTTCCATGCGTGTTTTCCTAACTGTCGTTATATATTACTATTACCAATTTTGAAATTTAGAGAAGAAAATTATGTGGACTTTCATAGTTATTTCATACAAAAATGTGCTGACAGTGTTGCCATTGTTAACTACTCTTCACAGGACGACACATGTAGCAATTCCAATATAATAGTAACTTGTTATACAAACAGTGTTTGATACAATTTCATGTTATTACTTTTATCATAAGAGGGTTTTTAATTTTTGTTTCAAATTTACTCAGAATGATAAATATGTGATTTTGATCGTTTTCCCTTTGTAGTCTTCATAATTATATATATATATATATATATATATATATATATATATATATATATATATACAAATATCGATAATTTGGAAATCACTCATGGAATTATTTATGATAAACATTAACAGACAAGAAACAAGTCTGGAATTACTTTGATAAACATTAAAAGGCAAGAAATAAGTCCGGCATTAAAATCACCATGATGTAATAGGGCCTATGTGAACACGATGAATTTTGGATGCATAAACTTCATAATTTTAAGTGTTTCTATCACGAATTTTTGTAATATTAAAACTTCTTGATCCAGACGCTGCCGCGACGACTGGGGTTTATAGGAATTAATTATATTATCACAAACTGAGCAAATGTTTTCGACTTGTTAACGCCCAGATATCAAATTCGACGCTATTGGCCTGAACTCTTAAACAGCGCCGTTAAAAAATACTAACTAGTCTAAACATAAGATTGATTATAGAATGATTTAAATTTTAAAATAAACTAAAACGCTGTAGCATGAATAGTGAATTTTGAAAACTTAGTTCTGTATTAACACCTCGGACGAATTATCTAACGTTACAAATATATTTTAATTAGAGCCCTTATAACTTTATAACTCATTGTCATTATCTAACTTGTAGGTTAATGGTCGCGTGGACATAAGTTCTGCAAAGATCTCAAATGTTTCATAATCGCCCCTTCTATAATTTTCCTCCCTGAAACCATTGTTAATGTATTCGCCCACCTGTTTCTTTGTCTACCTACCGAGCGATTTCCCTGGAGTTTCCATACCTCTCTTCTACAGTATTTCTCATTCGTTCCACATGTCCTACTTATCACAGTTCACGGGAGTTAAGTGTTCTAATTGTATCTGGTTGCTCACATAAGCAAAGAAACATTCCATATTGTTTGTTATACATACCCTTATTATTTTTCATTTCCCTGCCCTCATCTTTATGTCTAATGAAAGCCACAAGCAAATTATAGGAGCTAATAGACATATTTCTCTTTTTTTTCCCTTAGTTTAACCTCTGCCTTTTGGGTATCTTTACGTGCTGCATGCCCGCAGAGCCTCACAGAATAATGAAATGGAGGGAAATGTTTTCTTCTCTCTCTCTCTCTCTCTCTCTCTCTCTCTCTCTCTCTCTCTTTATATATATATATATATATATATATATATATGAGTAGACGACATGAAAAGAAAAATAAATGCCTGAGTCGGGATTTGAACCCGAGTCTCTAAACTCTGTATGTTTAGCGCTCTAACCATATGAGCCACACGTTCCAACTGCGATCTAGTTGCCACCATAACAGGAAAGCAAATTTTTAAAGAGAATATTTGCTTTATAGCAGTAACGCTTGTATATTTAGATGTTATAGCTATATTTTTTGACACTATATATATATATATATATATATATATATACTACGAAAGGACTGGTGGATCCCACGCGATGAGTAACCACACCAATAGCAAGGGCTTCTCCAAGAAAAAAAGCAAGTATTTAATACATTTAGACCCGTTTAATAGTTGATAATTGAACATGTTCCGAAAAGAAAAGGAGTGTTATAACTGAAAATGTACTTAGTTGAGGGCGGCTGAGATATCAGACATGTGTTTTATTATTTAAACAATTTATTTTAGGGCTTACGCATTTTACCAAACATAGGGAACATGATGTATGATAAGGTAAACATTATGGTCAAATGTCCGTGGACTAATTTGGCGAATTTATTGTACTTTCACTTTATCTTATTATATATTTTTATCTAATTTATTTTAATTATGAATTATATTTTAGAATAGTATGTGTCCTGTTCAAGAAGAAAAAAAACAACACATACAGGTGAAGAAAAATCCATAAAAACTGATCCCGACCGGAGATCATACCAGGTCCGCTTCTTATCAGTAGATCGCAGCGTTATAGTCCTTATAGCCGCACAAGCTTTTAAATATAATTATTTACTGGTTGTGAGACTTACAGTAAGAAACGATAATATGGACAAAGTTCAACTTATCACATGAGAAAAAAGAAGAAAAAAAAGTTCGCTATCCAAACAGCCAGATGTGCTTCCTGCCAGCAAATTCAATATCACCCCAGCATGAAGGGAGGAGGTTTTCAGGTCAACATAAGAGCATCACGGGGCAATCTTAACTCAAAATAGCTACTCTGGATCACAAATTCAACCTCTACTAAATATATCTCAACTATATCGAAATATATAAAACTAGTAAGGAAAAATATACTCAAATTTATCTATGGTAATTGAATATAATCTTATTTTATTCGCTAACAAAATAAGTACATAAAACTATGTAAAAAAATCTGGCACTATTGAACCCGAAGTCTCATGGCCACACGATCATTACCTCTCCATACATCCCAAGCGTGAGCTGGCGTTTTCCAATCATTCCTTGTATGTATAATTTATCTCCCTCGAATCATGGCCTAACTACTACATGCTTTCACTCTGGCTTCATTACAAGATGCCGCTCTTCCATTCCACGTGCCTGCCACATTCTCTGTCCAAAGCAGTCTACGTAATTTATTTATTTTTATTAGTTCTCAATTCCCATACATATCATGTAACACACATAATTCTATACATACATAAGGACTTTATTAAACTAAAAGTAAGATACAATGTTCTTTACAAATATGGATCGAACGGGCAGTAAGCCGTACGTGCTGTTGACAGTCCGTTACAATAATTTGATGTTTAAAAACAAAAAAAAACAAAAACACAATAATATTACAATTACATATCAATACAATTACATTATACATTAACTTAGTTATGTAGAATTATTAAAAATTAATGGCATTGCAATACTAAACATAATTCTATATCAAGTGGTATATATCCATCCATTCATCCATGCATCCATCCATAGTAATTCTGCCCGAGGGCAGGTCTTTCACTGCAATCATAGCATTTCCATGGCATGCTTTGCAGCTTTACTAGGGGAATTATAGGTATGGTAGCTTCCCGTTTGCTTTCCACACCGGTGAAGGATGATGATAATGATAAGGATGATGATGATGATGGCTGGATGATTTTCGGGGACCGTTGGGCCCTAAGCTTCCTGAAATTTGTCTTTCAGGTGAGGAAAAACCCCGAGAAAAAACCTCACCCAGGAGCCTGTTCCGACCGGGAATGGAACCCGGGCCCGCTACTATATATATATACACACACACACGTCCACCGCTGAAGTCTCGAGGTAGCGTGCTGCCTTTGCACTCAGCGGGCCCAGTTTCGATTCCGATATATATATATATATATATATATATATATATATATATATACTCTTCACACTGAGAATTTATTTTAAAAACTTTCTTTTTAATCTTCTTCCTCATAATTTTACATCCACAGCCGTTCTTGTTTCTTGAAATAAGGAACTGCTTGTAGAAAATAATTCAATATGCAAGGATTAATGATATCCGTCCTACAATTAGAGTGCCGGAGAAACAAAAATTTGTGAGAAGAAATTAAAACTAAAATTTTAAAGAAAAGTCTGCATATGAGTATAGTTTATTTCAAATGTTAAATCATAGAGTGTTGGTTTGGCAATATTGCGATATGCTTTTGATATTAAATAATTCATTCACTTTATTTCCATGTCTCAATGACAACAGATATTAAGTATATTTTTATATTTTGCCTGAATATTTTTCGATTTCCTCTGTTATTCCCGCATTAATAATTTACTATAAGTTATATATTTTTATCGTTTAAAAAACTAAACTATTTACAAAAAAATAGCCATATTTACTAACTGTTCAAGACTTCCCCATTTTTAAATGAGAATTACAGAAAAATAATATCCTAACTTAAAAAAATAGCTAAAATGTCTAGGAGACACTGTATATATAAAAACGATCATCATCATCATCACTCCAGGGATTAGGCAATTGCCCGTTCCGACTTCATAATGCATCAGCCCAACGTCTTCTAGGTCTTCCAACATCACGTCTTCCTCTTGCTTGATAATTTCTTGCTAACAATGGATATCTCTCCTTACTCATTCCATCCATACGATCAATCCATTTCTGTCTGTAATTCGTGACCTTATCCAATAAAGGTTGTACTTTCAATTCTTCTTTTATATCCTCATTTCTTATTCTATCAAGTCTTGTACATCCTTTAACTTGTCTTAGGAACCTCATCCCCGCTATCTGTATTCTATCCTTCTGTTTTTTCATTGGAGCCCAAGTTTCACATCCATACAATATTGTGGGAACCGCCATAACATTATACATTTTTATCTTTGTTTCTTTTCTAATTTTATTTTTGAATGTTCTCTGTATTGTTCCACACACCGTCTGAAATTAATTTATTTGGAGTCAATATCTCTTTCCACATTGTAACCAACGATACCTTTTAAATTATATGTATTCAAAATAAACTTAATAAGGATGCTTGAGAACATAAGAAGGCCATGTCTAGAATATCATGTCTAAAGAAACAAGACGTTAAAATATGTTATTACATAAATAATTCTGGAGGTATTTCAAACCTCTCTCACATTTGCAATTACATTAAGATTCGTTAACTATGATCATAGTGAAATACACCAGAATTATTTTTACGTTAGAATTATTCGTGAAATGGGTCTAGCACAGTTTTAGGACTTAATACAATTTTACTCTGAACCATTCACACACAAAAATAACGAGAATTCAAGTTCTACATAAATAAATAAATACTAACGTATAATAGAGTTTTAAGAAAGTATACAGGAAATGTAAATAGCAACTCCGATAATTCACACCGCAGTAAAAACATTTCTTGTTATCCTAAAAGCAGAATAAGCTATTCAAACGAATGACAAAACTGTGCAAAAGCACCAATTTCAGCCTGTTTACAATGAATAGAATTTGTTTTTATTAAAAACACGGTTGAATGGAGAGGAATGGAAAAATAAAATAATTTTCTCAAAACATGACAGGACAGAGACATTGTTTATTTCATATTTAGGCTACGTAAATTCTTGTTACAATTGTGCTGTTAAAAAAAGGCTTTGCAGTATCATTAACACGAGTTACTGTATTGTTTTGATCTTTTATCCGCAATTTGTTGATGCTGGCAGTGTATGCATAGGTTCAACGGATCACGTTGTCTCTATCCTTTGAAACATTATTCAAAAAGCGAAATTAAATTTTTCACGCCATCCCTTAGCACAAAAACAAAATTCCGAGCTTGTATATTTTTATTTTCATATAAAAACTGTGGTCTCATATAACGCAACGTTCTGGCAATTAACCCGTTCGTGGCCATGTTCACTGGTTTTAACGTTGTTGTATTTAAAAAATTGGTGTATATAAGGTCTCCTGTTTCAAGACACGCTACATTATTTAAAAATGTTAATCACGTTGCTTTAAATATGGTATATCTACAGTGTGTTCAGTCACAGAAAGCGGCGAGCTGCTTCATTTCTTATCAAAAGGTGGTTGGCAGAATTTTTCTAACATTAATAAGATTCATGATGATGTTCCGCTGAGGTTTCAACAAATTTTATATAGGAAGAACAAACAGAAGTTTTAACGTCAGATTTAAAGAACATTTTCGATACTTTATTCACGCAGAAGGAAAACCAAGCTATGTGAAACACGTTATTCATGAAGGATATCTTATGTTAGATATTGAAAACAGCCTAACAGTAATGCACAGAGAAAATTATCCAGCGAAGGCAAACGTACTCGAGGAGATGGAAATTTTTAATGCAGTTAACAAGAACGACCATCTGATAAATGAAAACGTACCCAGTACGTGTAACCCCCTCTATCAGATCTTCAGTGAAACACCAGTTTTGAATCCTACTGATGATGGGACTAGTCCCGAAAGCGCTACAGTTAAATAACTAATAAAGACGAGGATACGGCCTTTTAGGTAAATATTTCATAATTTTATGTTTTAATTTATAATTATTTTAGAAATTATATAATTATACAATGAAGATACCGCCCATGCACGGTGCATCAGGCGTGGTCGGCCGGCACCCTTGTCGTTCATAGACCTCTACAAATGTAGAGAATTATCTTATCTCATCCCTCAATCCGATCCTGAGTTTAAAATGAGTTGAGATCATTATAATATCAAATGAAAATAATATTTCGGTAATGGATTTTGGAATGAGAACAACTATAGTCTCTCTGGTTTAATTTTACGAGAAATTTGTAGAATGAGACAACTGTACTCGCCTCTCTCACTCGCACCAGTGTTGTCGGTTTTTCTTAATAGGGTAAAGGGGGGGAGAGGAAAACTGACAACCGGGTGGGTTCTTTCTTTTGTATCGGACTAAAGCGGTCAACGATCTACTCTTGTATATCTCTCTCTCTCTCTCTCTCTCTCTCTCTCTCTCTCTCTCTCTCTCTCTCTCTCTCTCTCTCTTTTTTTTTCCCTATCTCTCTCTGCCAAGTTAATCCAGCTATACAATAATAAAATTGAGGAAGCTAATGTTTTGAATAAGAATATTTTAGGACGCTTCTGTAGTATAAATATTTGCATGACCTGATAAATTTATATTAACTTTCTCGTCTCATTAAACATTATATTTTGGTAGTCTAAATCCTCCCATCGTGTCCGGCTTAATACCAGGTCAAGGGTTGATACAAGATGAAGCTCTAATTAGGCCTAATGATAGTCTATGATACACAAGGATGCCGACTGACCAGGTGTATCGCACAATCATAGGAACTGATGAAATAAAATTAATAGAAATTAATTTTCTGTAGATGTGTGTGTGTGTGTGCGTGTGCAAAATGGGTGGGATTCAATTTTTGGTAGGAAAAATGGGAGAAACCACGAGAATAATCTGCCAATTTCTCGGATTCTTTCACCAAGAAGGCACAGATTAAATGTACACAATTAACTGACTGACTGTAATTATCGAACCCGTAGGTTCATAGCCGAGCGGACATAATTTCTCCATACATCCCAATCCTGATCTAATGTTTTCCAATCATTGTGTATAATTTACATCCCTCACGACATGGTTAATGCTCACCCACTTCATGTTTGGCCTCTCTTCTAGGCACCTTCCCTCTCATGTTTCGTACAAGGTGTCTCCATGCCACTCTTGCATGCCTCATATGTGCAACATGTCCCGTCCATCGCAGTATACTAGACTTAACTGTTATTATTATTATATTTGTTTCCCATATATATCATGTAGTTCACTGTTATGAAGTCTTCTTTATTCACCTGTTTGTTTGTTTTTCTTGGATACAAATATTTTTTAACAACTTTATTCTTCTTTTAGAGACAAAAAATTATAAACACTATATTCTAGTAATGACGAGAATTGCCTGTCATTAAAATTAAGATAAAGGTAAAAAAGAGAAGATAATTGGTTGCGAAGTCTGTTGAACGGCAGTGGCGACTTTTTTTTCACTGATGTACTGTATGTTGGAAAATATAGCCAGCCTTGGTGTCTAAGCATGAGGTACATTTGCCTGATAATTTTTAATTGGTGTACCGAAATGTGTGTTGGAATTTTGAACAATATCTGGATTATTATTGTTTTTATTTTTGTTATTAATAAAGAATTATATTTCTGATAATTTTGAGCAAATGCTGATATGGTGATCTTTCTGGGAATTATTTTAGCTTTTGCCCTTTGTACCTGAAGAAACTACAGAAAACCCAGATCACGATTATAGAGTAATGAACTTTTATTAAAATTACGCAGCTCGTAGATTCACTCCATGACGTAGACTATATACCGTGCACTCCAAGGGTCAGTTTTGTAACTTTCTGACACTAGACTGAGGTCTCATTATAACATTTGTTTTGAAATCTTGAAGTTTTCTTGGTATAAAAATGATTTATAATTTTGAGATACACAAGAATCAACATAAAGGGATTTGTATTTTAATTGCACTAAAGAGAATTAAGACAATTTTAAAGTGAAAATTGGCTCATGGAAATAGTAATCACTCCGAAATAAAATTAAGAACAATACTACATTGTTGTATAATATAAATACTAAACAAACGATACCTTGAAAATTAAGATGTTCACCTTCTCATTTGGTCATGTGAAGGAATGGTACCGATTAATTTCATTCCGTCGCACATTTTCCCCCATATTTATACTGCGAAGAGGTACTATGCTTCCAAGCGTTAAGATCGATCGCAAGAAGGACATGTCATATTTTGCTTTGATGCTGGTATGCCCATAATGTACTATTTATAATGGCCTAAGAACTCATATTTCACCACCTCGTCATTCCGTCTCAGCGCGTGGACGCACAATGAGTTCGACAATGTGATTTCTAAGATATTTCATCACACTGTATTATGTCTAAAATCTGTACTTATTTCTCATTTTTAAATACCGGAATTTAAATATAGGCCTATATATGCATATATATTTAGAAACCTTTTAAAGAAACACTATAATTTTCATTAAATTTAAGACAGTGAAAGGAGGTGGTAAAGCGCTCCGATTGCTTAGAAATACATAGTATATTCCATCTGTGTTAAAATTATTGTAACTCGTATGATCCGCAGAGGGGGGGATTCTGTTGAAATACTACTAGAGTAGCTTATGCAGTGCACAATTTCAATTGAATAAAGCAGTGTATTTTATCGATACGAAACACAGACATACTTTAAGGTAGGAAAAAATACGAGTGTTTAAGAATAAACTTCGTAAGAATAATGAAATATTTTACCCGTCTACAACGAGAAGCCATCGAAATATTCAAACATAATAACAGTTTCAACAGGAAAGAAGAATCATTAAAAGTCAACAAAGTATGGATACCGGTTCTAAAAAACGCAAAATGTAAACCTCTACAAGCACAGTCGACTAGACTATCAAACAGCAATCTCAGTGGAACAATGGAAATCCCTACCGCTGACCAATCAGAAGACCTAGAGCAAATATTGATGTTGAAGAACGGTACCGACCTTGTAAAAGGTCTTGACCCGATAATTGAGGTGCTTGTAATGAAGTGGCGGCGTAGTTGTGTGCTTGCTGTGAAGAGTAGTCCTCTAAACAGTTTTTCTTCTTCAGGTGGATGTCTTCTTTGAAGGCTGCGTAAGCTTGTCGATCTTAAAAAGTTTTTCTTGTAGTATCTGGATATTGCAGTCTAAGTTCTTGGAGAGACTTGAGAATTTACGAAGGATAGTGTGGATTGAAGGACTTGAGGGTTTTGAAGGATGGTGGTAAGGAGAATAAGGAGGGATTGGAGAATATTTTCCGGAAGGAGGGATTGGAGTATATTCTCCGGTTTTGGGTTCTGAGAAGGCAAGGGAGGGAAGTTTTCTTCTGTCTTTCGAGGTGTTCTTGGAGTGTTTTCAGGCTTCTTCGTGGTAGATGGTTGGCTTGTTCCTTGTGTTTGTCTCATTTTCAGATACTTCTGAAATGAGGGACATTTTCGATGACTTGCTGCATGATCTGCGTTGCAATTGGAGCATTTGACTTCCGTCTGGGTGCAGTCGGAGACTCTGTGGTTACCGGAACACCTGACGCATTTTGTGTCTCGGAAGCAGAATTCTGCAATGTGTCCGAAGCCTTGGCACTTGAAGCACTGGGTGCCTCCTGTGGGTTTCCTGTAGGGTTCCAATCGAATACGGATGTTGAATAGCTCTTTTAGATCTTTTTCGATTTTTTCCTTTAGGTCTGCTGTTTTGTGGAGAGTCAGGATGTAAATTGGAAGCTCTATCTTCTTTTATACTCCATTTGTGTAGACTTGTTTTTCGATGCTTCTTACTTCTTTGATCGGCAGTTTCCTATTTTCAATTTCATCCATTACTTCTTGTGTTGTAATGGACTTAGGAAGTCCCTTCACCACTATTTTGATGATAGGAGGCCTGCCATAGCCATGGGTGTAGAACTGAGTCTCAGATTTCTTGAGCTCCTTGTATGCTCGCCTGTAGGCCGCCTTTGTTGAGGTCCTAATGGTCAGTACGCCCTGGTTGTACTTCATATGTACTTCTTCCTTATTTCCTGCAGTGATGCTTTCCAATTTTAGTGGCGTGATATCTTTAGAGTATACCACTATGGGAGGTGGAGTTTCTGCCTTATCTTCATTCAGATGTTCGAAAAGATTTCTTGTTTCTATTGGTGTTCGTTGTTTATTGTAGTGTTGGTTATTCCTGGCAGTGCGACGTGCCGGCGGGTGGATGAATCCATCCCGGTCTTGCATTTCTGCGTTGTTCTTCTTTCGACGAGGTTCTAATAGTTGCCAGCCGAGAATGAATGAATTAATCAGAAGACAGATATAACGTACAGTCGACTAGACCATCAAACAACAATCTCATTGGAGCAATGGAAGTCCCTAACGCTGACCAATCAGAAGGCAGATACAACTTACGAACACATCGCGGTGAACGTACAAATAAGACAGACAGCGGACAGAATTGCCAGTCTCAAGACAACCCTTGAGGATGCCAGACGCAGTCTCTGGCGAAACGTCGGGGAACTACAAGCCTCACGACCACGGCCTACAGCCCGAAAATCTTCTTCAAGATCTTCGTAAGAATATTTTTGTACTAAACAGAGATGAACAAACAGGTAAATAGAGAAAACTATACAACAGGAGCACCCTGATCTTTATGAATGGCCGGTTATAACAGGAGCAATTAAGTCGTAGACTGCTATATACAGGACACACTGGCAGGAATGGAAACTGGAAGAGGGGTATGGGAACTTAATTGTACCAAAACCAAAACTGGAAAGCGCCCAATACGTAGCCCAAGAATGAGGTGGGAGAATAACTTTAACAATGGTTTGAAGGAGGCGAATAACACAAAGGAATTACTGAAAAACATTAGTTCAGAATAGGAATATATGGAGAGATTATATCCATGTTCCAATGACCATATGGGCTTGATAATATCAGTGAGTAATTTGTACTAAGCCAATATTAATTGTGCAATACATGAATATGGAATAGGTCTGGTACTAAATTCTAATTTCTGTATTATTGTTTGGCTTGTATATTAATAAATCAATTTATATTAGAAATCATCGCAAATATGCTTTCTAACGTCATGCAATTGCGGGATTAGTCACTGAAAACCTGCCAAAATTAAATATTCTTCTTCTTCCTTTCCAGGATTAGAACAATGCGACCTGTTCCGGTCTCAAGTCCATCGTTTCCTTCGCCGTCCCAAAGATATTTTTCCATGTGGTTTGTAGGCGTTGATCTTTATGGGTAATCTTGTATTGTCCATTCTGTCTAAATGTTCTTTCCATTGGTTTTGTGCTCTTCTAGTTTATCAACTATTGAAAATATATCCAGTTCATTTCTTATTGATCCATTGTGTAATCTATCCATGCGTGTACATCCTTTTACAGATCTTAAACATTTCATTTCAGTGACTTGAATGTGTGAGATATTTTTTTTGTAAGTACCCAAGATTCAGATCCATATAAAAGAACAGGAACAGCCATAATTTCATAAAACGTGAGCTGAGTTTCTCTTTGAGTCTTTCGGAGGGTTCTTCTTATGGTGCCACACATCATTTGATATCGGTTTAATTTATTATGTATATCCCGATCATAGCTATATGCTATATCTGAACCATGATAATTAAAGTGTGCTATATGTTCTATTATTTCATTATTGATTACTATTTTTGCTCTGACTGGCACTTTGCCCTGAAAAACCATAATTTTAGTTTTTGAAGTTGAGACTTTGAGATTATAATAGAGTCCTAATTGATTCAACATGTAAATGGCTCTTTGTATCATCCTCAGACTTCTGTATAATTACCAGATCGTCTGCATACATTAAAATATTCATATACATTTCCTTATTAATTTGTATTCCTATGGGACTTTATTTTTTCCATTTTCGTAAAACTTCGTCAAAATATATATTAAACAATGTAGGTGATAATGTACACCCTTGTCGAACTCCTTGATTTATGAATTTCTTCACTGGAATAATTATCTAAATTAAGGATAATTTTCGTGCCATTATAAAGACTTTTTATTCCTTCTATAAGTTGAGGCGGGTACCCTCTTGCTTTCATTATTTCCCACAATGTTCTTCTTATCACCTTATCAAAGGCTTTTTCAAGATCTACGAAAGCTAAATATGTGAGTAAATTGAATTCTCGTCTTTTTTCTATAATCTGTCTCATAGTGAATATATTGTCAGAGCAGGACCTTCCTTGTCTAAAACCGTTCTGTTCTTCTAAAAGCAATGCATCTGCTATTGGTTTTAATCTATTAAGTAATATCCCTGCATATATTTTATATACTGCGGTGATCGGACGAGAACCTGTTTTAGGTGACGGGTGGAAGCAGAGGTAAATTTGATGGAGTAATTGAAAAGAGTGAGTTAAAAAATGCAGTTGATACCAGCCGGAAAAGGTTCGTTTAAGACCAGGAAGGTCATTGCAGCAAAAGAATAAATAAGGTATTTCTTCAAAGGTCTTCAAGAAGATATACTTAATCGAGAGGGAGAGATTATGAATGGGAAGGCAGCTTCAGATGCAATTTCTATGTATGATGATAATAATAATAATAATAATAATAATAATAATAATAATAATAATAATAGTAATAAAGTTAATAATAATGAGAATAATTTGCTAGTAGCACAGAGGATTTCTCTATATATGCCTAATTTATGTTGAGTATTTAGAACTTTATGCAATAAAATAAATAAGAACTATTGCAGCTAAAGAAGAAAGATTTGTAAATGTACTTGATATCTTGGATAGTACATAGGCTTAGGCAGTAATTTTATTTAATGACCGTTATTACTTAAATCGTCATTAGTATCGAAATTCAAACGAGTGTGTAAAAAGTAGAAAATATTTGTCTAGAGGTCTCTTATTTCAAGCTTGAATTTGTTTTACGTATTGAAAATATACGACAAGGGACCCACAGCTAAGTTTCGTTTATGAAGTAGGCCATTTTTAGAATATTCAGGCTCTTAAATATCCAAGATCCCGGTAGGGGATGAATATTCAATCCTCGGAATTAGATCCGCGCCGTAGCCGAGCGGTTAAGGTAGGAAGCCTTGGAGCAGGGCTACGGGACTTGCGCTGGTTCGAGTCTCCATGGGGGAAGAAATTTTCTCATGGTATTTCGGCCAGTATGGGACCGGTGCCCACCCAGCATCGTGAGGCAATTGGGTAGATACAATAAGTAGCGGCTCCAGGTTGAGGAACCAGCTATAACGGCTGGGGGACTCGACATGCTAACCACATGTCACCCCTACACTGGCTGTTGATTATCTACCTCTGTGATTGACACATGTGGATGTGAAGGGCCAGCAGCCGGCTGGTAAAAGGGCAACCGCTGAAAAGTGGAAAGACCCTCAATCGGAAAATCGGAATTAGATCCTAGCACGATACCTATTAAATCCATCGGGACTAATTTTTATAGCTCGTTTACCTAAATTTCCTAATTGTATTAGCGTTAGTTTATACATGTGTTGATGAGAGTGGTATTTTAAGAATATAATAATAATAATAATAATAATAATAATAATAATAATAACAATAGCTTTATTTTACCTGGCAGAGTTAAGGCCTTAAGGCCTTGTCTACCACTCAACCAGGTTTAAAAAAATACAAACAAAAAAATAGTCTTAAATCTAAATTACAATATATATATATATATAAACGATTACAAGTTATGAATACAATACAATTAATATTTATAATGTATTTTGATTTACTCTAAATTTAACGAATTAAATATATAATATGTACAAGATATATAAAAAACGAGGAAAAGATTAATGACATAGTATAAAATTAAATAAATAGAGAAAAATTAATTATTAGACAACAGGTAACTGTATAAGCGTGACTTAAAGGTGCCAAGTGTGCGGCAACCCCTGATATCTTGAGAAAGGAGATTCCAGGAGCGGGCAGAGGCTACTGTGAAGGAAGTAGAATAGGAGGAAGTGCTATGAAGAGGAATTGTTAGCAGACTGCTATCTTGTGATCTAGTGTCAATATTGTGGTAAGAGGATAACTTCTCAAATCTAGACGCCAGGTAAGTAGGGATGTAGGAATTCAGAAGCTTGAAAAGTAGTGAAAGAGAGTGCAATTTACGTCTGTCAGTAAGACGGAGCCAAGAGGGGTTATTAAAGTGTTCGGAAATATGGTCATAATGGCGGATATTGAAAATGAATCGAACGCAAGCATTATGAACACGCTGCAGTCTCTGCGACAAGTCATAGTTTAGATCATTATATATAATGTCACAATAATCGAAGTGTGGTAACACAAGATTCTGCACAAGGATTTGTTTTAACGAAACTGGGAGAAAATTCTTTAAACGTCTAAGATAATGTAAGATGGAGAAAGTCTTTTTACATATGTGTTTCACTTGTGTTTGCCAGGTTAAATTTGCGTCTAGATGTAGTCCAAGATCTATTACTGAAGAAGAATAAGGGATAATTATATTATTTATAGTAATGTTGGTAGTGTAGATATGTCAAAGGTTGTAAGCAGTCTTTGTTGTCCCATTAGAATTACTTGTGACTTGTTAGGATTTAGATTTAGACAGATACTTGAAGACCAGTTAAAGATGGATATGAGATCGTCATTCATTTTTGTCAAGCTGTTATAGAGAGAATGAGGAGGTGAATGTAGGTAAATTTGGAGATCATCAGCGTAGAGGTGATAACGGCAGTGCTTTAGTACAGTTGGCAAGTCATTTATGTAGATTGAGAAAAGAAGAGGTCCGAGAACACTGCCCTGGGGGACACCAGCCGGCACGTTGCGCCAAGACGAAGATCTAGAGTTTAATGAAACGTATTGTTGACGACCGTGCAGGTATGAGTCGAACCAGGATACAGCGCTGTCAGACAAGTGTAGGTGCTTGAGCTTTATCATAAGTAAGTCGTGGTCTACTGTGTCAAAAGCTTTGCTGAAGTCAAGTAAGGTTAAAGGAGTCAATTGACGTCTGTCCACGGCTTCACGAATATCTTCAGTAATTTTTAGCAAAGCTGTGGTTGTGCTATGACCATATCTAAAGCCGGATTGATAAGGATCAAGGAGGTGATTTTCTTGGAGATATTCAGTCATTTGCTTATGTACAGTTAGTTGGTGTACTTATTTTTGGTATAGGCCGAACTCTAGACTGTTTCCATACAGTAGGGAAGATAGAAGTTATAAGGGAAGCATTAAAAATATGAGTCACTGTGGGTAGTATAATGTCAATGATTTTATTTAGCATTAAAATGCTGATGTTATCTGTTCCTTGTGCATTGGATTTAATCCGCTTGAGTGCTTTTTTAACGTCTATAGGCGAAATGTCGTTAAAGTAAAATTTATCTCTTCCTATATGGGGGGATGGGGATAAGTCTTTAAGAATGTCTATTTTAGTCTTGTTGTCTGGAGGTGTCATGGGTATTGAGGTAAAATGTTCATTTAAGTCATCTACAGAAATGTCTATAGAGTCAGTTGAGGGATTGAACTGTCTAAGTCCCATTGCACGGAGATTTCGCAAGCCAAGTGTCCCGTGCACTTATTTCAGGTCCGATTATACTGTGGGCGTGTCGTAGTTTGGCATTGCGTATAGTTTGTGTAGTTGTGTTTCTAAGTTGTTTTGTACAGTTGCCAGTTCTCGTCATTTTATGTCGTCTGTATGTTCGGTATGCTTTGTCTCGTTTTGACATAAGTTCACGTATTGAATCATTCATCCAGGGTGCAGGGGGGCGGGAAAATCGTCGGGTTTTTACTGGTGCATGTCTATCATATAGTTGTAATATCAGTGTATTAAATGTGTCTACTTTTTCATCAACTGATCTAAGATTCCATATTGTGTACAAAGGTAGTTCTAAAGCGTCTGATTTTAGTTTAGTATCGTCTATGTTTTGTAAATTTCTGTACGTAAACAATTTAGAGCGTCTTTTAGGACATTGGAGTGAGTATTCTACGAATACAATGTCATGAGCAGATATGCCGGGAGCAGGAATTTGTCCATATGACAGTACTTTCTGTGGATGTGTAGTCACTATTAAGTCAGTCATATATAATACTATAATATTTAATTTCCCGGTCATGTTGTAAAATAAATAACGTTCTGATATCACAGATACAGAGAAATGACCAGGTAGTTTACTTTTTTGTCAAAATGGAGTTTGCGGTGTTATTAGATTATCCATGGTGAGCACTATCATTTATAAGTGTGAAACAATAAATAAAATATACGATTTCGTCATTGGTTTATACACCTACAAAGTTTGACATATACAGTAGGTAGGGAAGTGTGGATGTTCAACAACTAAAAGTATAATTTCTAGGTTTCAAAGAAAATGTGACTCGCCTGATTGTTTTCCTACGCTTCATATGACACACAGAATGAAATAAATTATTTTTAAACATTAAAATAAAATTTGCATATAGTTTCGTCAATTGGCAGTAGCGATTGGAACGACATTAGTTTATTCCTTTGTAAAAATTACACTGAGCAACAAAAAATAAACTTTTTTTGTCTCAGAAAAAAAAGTGATTCTGATAGTATTTTTTCTCCTGAATTCAAATATGATATCGAGTTTTCTCCATCACGGAAGGTTTCCGAGAGACAGGCATTTATAACTTCAAACACTAATAGTTTCTACATTCGTAACTACACAATATGGGGAAAAAGTTTCCGGAGGTCAAATAGTCCCCCATTCGGTTCTCCGGGCGGGGACTACTTCAGGGAACCCATGTCAAAGGCTCAAACATAGGGACATGTTCCTAGGAACATGGAATGTTAAGACTTTATACAATAGCGGGGCACTAGAGATATTAACGCGGGATTTAGATAAATCGCCCTTGGATATAGTCGCTTTACAGGAAGTTAGGTGGCCAGGAGAAGGTAGTCAGGGGAACCGAAAGTGCCTTTCTGCGGTTCAGTATGGTATCTTTGTTCTCCTCCCTACTACAGAACATTTATGAAATATGCCAATGTCCTGTGTTCCTTGTGCCTACCCCTCCCCTTTTCATCCTTTCCGCCGCGCATCTCTACGGCGCATATCCCCTCTACTTGCGAACCTTTATATACATTGTACTCTTACCGAACATCATCATTCGATCAGCCTAGCAACCGGCGTTGGGTTTTTAAAGACGGATTCAAAGGTGGAATCCAGTTCCAGCTCACCATGCGACTGGAAGGTTAATATGGTGGTCTATATAGACAAGTTGATTGAGGCCGAGAAGAGGTCTGTTTTGAGTTAGTCCAGCAATGTACGGAAGAAGTGATTCCTAAAGCTTGAACACGTGTGTGAGTGTGGTATTTATGTATTGTATGTTAGTTATATTCAGTTTTTTCTACAGCTATGCTTGGTCTTTTGATCAAGAATCATCTTTGTTTATTAATTTATTGTTTTATTTAAAACCAACTTGTTTATATTAAAAGGTTATCTTTTTACAACAACGCCCCTCTGTTATTATTCCAAGTCCAAGTAGTTGTTCACTCTCCTATACAAAAATCACTCACGGTATGGTGCTTTTAATAATCTGTATCTATATATCTATATATGTCCATCAGGGTAAGACATATGAATTAATAGCTGGGGCTTCATGGGCCCGAGGCAAGCTGCTTTCTTACAGATAACTTCTTTGAATATCAGGACCACATTAATAAATACAGCAAATTACAAAGCCCGATCCCGGACAAGTGTTACGCTGAGCGTGGTTTGCTTTCTAAACCCACAAATGGTAGCAGTAGCGTAGTGTGGTTCACTTACCTACAAATGGTGTGCAGAGCGTGTGGTTTTGTATCTTTCAACTTTGAAAGATATGTTGTACTCTATTAACAGTGGTTCTAGTAGTATCGATTTAAAATTTTCTACTCAAGTTTCGGAGTTTTGGTTTCAAGTGCCAAGACAAGGGTATAGACTCTGTATGGTCGTAAATGAAGTTTGGAATTAGAAAGTCGACATTTTTTCAGAGATATTACCCTGCGGATAACTATTTGTTTTCGATACTTGGTATCTATGTTAAAGTTATTGAAAAGCATTTATTTACGCGTTTGTATTATTTCACGTAAATGATATTGACTCATCTTTCTTTATACGTAAACAGAGAGTGACTTATGCATACTAAACTACGTTCGCTTATAGTTGTTTACATCTTTTGTTCATTGTACTTTGTAAACATGCCTAGTTGGATAGATGTAATATCAAAAGACAATCTCGTCCGAGAGTTGAGCTTACTAGGTATTGAGGTTGAAGGCGATGTAAATATATTACGTCAGCGACTTAAAATTCATATGAATTCTCTCTCCCCCCGGCTGAACAAACATTAGTAAAGCGTAAGTTTATTGTAGACAGCGTAGTTCCGGAGGATTATTCTGCAGAACAGAACAAGAATATAATTGATCGTAGACTTAGCTCCATCAAGGATTTTTCTAGTGGAACGGTCCCCAACCTTTCTTCTCATACGGAGGAAAATAATCAGCGAATTTTTCGAGAGTTAATTAGAAAAGTTGATCCCTGCGATGGTGATGATAAGGAGTTGCTAGTTGTCTTCCTTATTAAACTCAACTTGATCTGCGAATTGAAATTGGTTCCCGATGAGTATTTTGTAAACTCCATTTTGAGTTGCATTGGAGGAATATTATTGAAGGTTTGGAGTGAAGTTGTTAAATTGAGAATTTACTTGGATGGAGAGTTTAGAATATGTGAAATGTTCGTTGTTGCCTCCTAGATTATTAGAGGACTATTGGATTAAATTTGTGTCACGACGATTCCAACTTTCTAAAGAATCTTTGCTGGAGTTTATTTCCAATATTCAGGGAGCTTCACTTGTATTGAACCCTCTATTTTCGGAAGAAAAGTTAATTGACACTATTCTACAAAATATGTCCCCAGCCACCAGACAGCATTTGGTTTTGTGCTACTAAACCTCAAAATGTAGCCGAAATGTGTGTCTTGGCTAGGAAAGTGGCTGATTTCGAGATAGCTGAAAGACAAAGGAGCTTCAGCGAGAAAAGCAGGCCTGATAATTTAAGTAAACCCCCTACTTCTGCGAATCGTTCTTCTCGCGATCACTCCTGGCAATCAAAAAGTAATCTACAATGTTGGAAATGTCAGCGTTTTGGACATCTCGCTAGAGAGTGTCGATCTTAGTTGTTTCTACGTAGTTTGTTTGTATATTTGTTTTGGGATATTAAGAAAGCTACTTATGTATTTTGGTATATGAGCTGATTGAGTCAACCTTTTTGTTGTGGAGCTACTAGAGTGAGTTTCAGTATACGTGGTCCAGGTTTTGCTAATGAGACGCAGGCTAAATTCTAAAATGAGGGTAACTAGAAGTTAGTAAGCGTCCATGGCCACGTTGTAAAAACAACATGTCAGTCAAGTTAAACTGTGTTCTGTAATGAAGTGAATCCGAGCATGTTTGTTGTGAAAATATCTGTTTGTTAAACTAGATGTTTATTACGAAAATATTTTGTATTATGTCACATGCTGAACTAGTATGTCTGAGGTTCCGTTTTCCTGTCTTCGCGTGTTTTTTGTTTCAGTTTACCCTTCCTTAACATTGGCATTACGACGCAGCCTGGAATGCTCGGCAGTTGAGCACTTGGTGGATCCGGCCGACCCCCGAGTGCCCAGCTGACCGACATGGTGGCTCTAGAACTACAGATTCCTGGATAGCGGTGGAGCGGGATTGCGATCCGGCAATCCAATTATGGTATCGTCACCCTGTTCTTCACCGGGAACACCGCAGAGTTGTACTAGGGCGACTGAATCCAGATGGAATTAATTTTCAGCGCCTGTATAGTCAACATGGAAGCGAGTGTGGTGATTGTGATTTTGGGGACGATGAAGATTAGTGTAGAAGTTTACCGCTGGAATCTGATAGTGTTGATGTGCCCCTCCCAACGTGGGATTGTTCTACCGGACATTATTTTGAAATTTATGGACTGTTTTCCTTTTTTTTACCCAGAGGGCGGGCGCAGGGGGAGTTATTGAACCAAAAGTGCCTTTCTGCGGTTCAGTATGGTATCTTTGTTCTCCTCCCTACTACAGAACATTTATGAAATATGCCAATGTCCTGTGTTCCTTGTGCCTACCCCTCCCCTTTTCATCCTTTCCGCCACGCATCTCTACGGCGCATATCCCCTCTACTTGCGAACCTTTATATGCATTGTACTCTTACCGAACATTATCATTCGATCAGCCTAGCAACCGGCGTTTGGTTATTTAAAGACGGATTCAAAGGTGGAATCCAGTTCCAGCTCACCATGCGACTGGAAGGTTAATATGGTGGTCTATATAGACAAGTTGATTGAGGCCGAGAAGAGGTCTGTTTTGAGTTAGTCCAGCAATGTACGGAAGAAGTGATTCCTAAAGCTTGGACACGTGTGTGAGTGTGGTATTATGTATGGTATGTTATTTATTCAGTTATTTCTACCGCTATGCTTGGTCGTTTGATCAAGAATCATCTTTTGTTATTTATTTATTGTTTTATTTAAAACCAACTTGTTTATATTAAAAGGTTATCTTTTTAAACAACGCCCCTCTGTTATTATTCAAGTATAAGTAGTTGTTCACTCTCCTATACAAAAATCACTCACTGTATGCTTTTAATAATCTGTATCTATATATGTATATATGTTCATCAGGGAAAGAAAGATGAATTAACAGCTGCCTTTCATGGGCCCGAGGCAAGCTGCTTTCTTACAGATAACTTCTTTGAATATCAGGACCACATTAATAAATACAGCAAATTACAAAGCCCGATCCCGGACAAGTGTTACGCTGAGCGTGGTTTGCTTTCTAAACCCACAAATGGTAGCAGTAGCGTAGTGTGGTTCACTTACCTACACAGGAATCAGGAAGCTTTGGATTATACTACGGGGGTGCAGAAAGACCTGCATTTGGAACGGGTATTTTAGTCAGAAGGAGGATCCTATCCGCTATCCGAGATATTAAGATTGTTAGTGATAGGATATCATACATAATTATAAAGGGTAAACGACATGATTTTATAATTGTAAATGTACATGCCCCCACAGAAGATAAAGATGACAAGATCAAGGATGAGTTCTATGAAGAATTAAAATGCTTATTTGATAGCCTTTCACGATATCATATGAAAATTGTCTTGGGAGATTTTAATGCAAAAGTGGGGCGGGAAGATATATTCAAACCAATAATAGGCAAATTCAGTCTTCATGAAGAGAGTAACGACAACGGGGTTAGATTAGTCACATTTGCCATATCAAAGAATCTCATTGTTAAGAGCACAACATTTCAGTATAAGGATATTCATAAATACACCTGGACGTCCCCAGATGGAGAAACACGGAACCAGATAGATCATGTATTAGTGGATAAACGCTGGCACAGCAGCATCATCGATGTTAGATCAGTTAGAGGGACAGACTGCAATTCGGATCATCATCTGGTCAGAGTGAAAATCAGACAACGGCTATCGCTTATGAGAGGAACAATTGCTAAAGATGATTCTGAAATATTTGAATTAAAAAACTTGAAAAATGATGAAATGCGGCAAGAATACCAAATCAAAATTGCTAATAGATTTGAAGTACTGGGATCATCAGTTGACAATGTGACAAACGAAGAAGAAACTGATATAAATAAAGAATGGGAGGCTATAAGATACACTATTAAATTGTCAGCATCAGAAAGCATTGGTTGTTTAAAAAAGACGCAAAACAACAAATGGTTTGATGAGGAATGTGCCGACATTGTGAAAGAAAGAAATCTAGCAAAATTGAAATGGTTACACGAACCAAATGAGGTAAATTTAGAGCAATTGGGTAGTATTAGACGGGAAACCACCAAGTTACTAAAGAGTAAAAATAGGGAATATTTGAGAGAGAAGATTAATGATCTTCAAATGAATGCAAGAAATAGGAACATTAGAGAATTATATCAGGGAATTAGGATAGAGAAGAAAGGGTTTCAGGCTAGAACAAACATAATTCGGAATGAAAATGGGGATATTATTGCAGATTCCAGGAGTATATTAAATAGATGGAGAAGTTACTTTAATCAGCTATTAAATGTACATACAGAACAGGATATTGAGGAGGATAATTTACAGGCAGCAGAAATGCTAGTCGCAGACCCAAGTACATTAGAAGTTGAAATGGCGATAGAAAAATTGAAGATGTATAAAGCATCAGGTTCGGATGAGATACCAGCAGAACTGATAAAATCAGGGGGAGAAAAATTGATGGACAAGATACGCTGGTTGCTTAGTATGATTTGGGAAAAAGAAGCTCTTCCAGATGAATGGAAGGAATCAATTCTCGTACTAATTTATAATAAAGAAGATACAACTGATTGCAACAACTACAGAGGCATCTCATTACTTTCAACTTCGTACAAAATTCTAACAAATATATTAGTCAGCAGACTTACTCCCTATATTGATGACATTCTAGGAGATCATCAATGTGCATTTAGAAGAAACAGGTCTACAACAGATCAGATTTTTAGTATAAGACAGATTTTAGAAAAGAAATGGGAATATAATGGTACTGTACATCAACTATATGTAGACTTCAAAAAAGCATATGATTCAATTAAGAGGGAGAAGTTATATAGTATCCTGCTGGAGTTCGGAATTCCTAAAAAGTTAGTTAGACTTATACGAATGTGTCTAAATGGCTCAAAGAGTAGGGTGCGTGTAGGCAAACAGTTTTCGGACACTTCTGAAATCCAGAATGGGTTGAAGCAGGGAGATGCACTATCTCCTCTACTATTTAATTTTGTACTAGAGCATGCCATTAAATCTTTAGAGAATGAGGAAGGCTTACAACTGAATGGCGTTAATAAGCTGTTAGTTTATGCTGATGATGTAGTATTATTTTCCGATAGCGAGGAGATACTAAAGGCCAACACGCACACACTATTGAGTAACACTAAGAAATTAGGACTGGAAGTAAATATCAGTAAAACTAAATATATGGTCACACGTAGAAATTCATTATATAATGGAAATGGACAGCTAATGACAAATGAGGGAAGTTTTGAGGAAGTGGCTTAATTCAAATACCTAGGAACAATAATCACAAATAGGAATGAGATGCACAAAGAAATTAAACATAGGCTCAATTCTGGAAATGCATGCTATTATGCATTGCAGAGACTTTTGATGTCCCAACTCCTTTCAAAAAACGTTAAGCTGAAAATATATAAAACTATTATTCTACCAGTTATATTATATGGGTGCGAAACATGGACTCTTACTTTAAGGGAAGAAAGGAGATTACAAGTATTTGAGAATAAAGGTCTTAGGAAAATTTTTGGACCAAAGAGAGATGAACAGACAGGTGAATGGAGAAGACTACATAACAATGAACTACATGGTCTTTATAGGAAGCCAAATATAATAAGAACAGTTAAGTATCGTAGACTGCGATGGGCAAGACATGTTGCGCGTATGGGGAGTGAAAGACGTGCATGGAAACTTTTTGTAGGAAAGCCAGAAGGAAAACACCCAGTTGGTAGACCAAGATTGAGGTGGGAAAGCAACATTAACTATGATTTGAGGGAAGTAGATTATACAGGGAATGATTGGAAAGTATTAGTTCAGGATAGGGATGTATGGAGGGCGTATGTCCGCGCGGCCATGAACTTACGGGTTCGATAGTGCCAGTGAGTAAGTAAGTAAGTAAATAAGTAAGTAACTACACAATATTCGAACATTCGGACTCACCTAGAAAGTACGAAATGACGATTTTCTGCTATATTTCGCCTGTGGAGCATTCCTCTTGATGGTCCAACAATAATCGGCCAGCATATTAGGATTCCATTTGCCTTGTTATCTCTTTTCCATAGCTGAAATCTCCTGATGAAAGTGTTCCCTGTGCTCATCGGTCACTGCGCCAAGACGGACAAATGAACGAAAAAACGTTTATTAAAAAATAATTATTTAAGTCCATTAATTGAAATTGAAATAAAAAACTGTGAGTGATGGAGAAATTCCGAATAAATATTTGAAAACACGATAAAAAAACTGCATTAAGTACAACTGTTGGTACTAATGAGGACAAACATCATGTTGACCAGTGTTATAAATGCGAATCATTTTGTTACCAACGTGGGCAAGAATCAAAAATATGTTTTTGATTAAAAACAAACATATAAGTAAAATGTTAATAATATGGTTTAAAGGACTACTAAAATTTTGGATAATATTCCATATTTCGTCGAACTTAAATTTGTGTCCAATTGCAAATCTTACAGTAATCTATTGACATTCATGTAAAATCTTTAACGTTGACGTGACGTAAATAAAAAAAAATGGCTGTAATCAGCCTACTTAATGGATTTATTCACAGTGATATTAGCTAATATTAACAAGAACAATATACCAGTCGTGAACACAAATGCTTACATCTTCGAATTCACGGTAATCGAGAGAAGAAAACAGCATCGCATTGCACAGCGAAACAAAATAAATATTGCATTCGATGATAAATTGATCTTTTTGTACCAAAATAAACTTTCACATTATGACCAAAAACTGAAATTACATTATTATAATTTAAATATTAAATAATGTATTTGGAAATAGATAGCAAATGCATCACAATATGAAGGAAACTTGTAATTATAGCCTATTATTACTATTGTATCTTCATACTATCTTAAAACTTTAAAAGTTATAAACAAAAGGTGGAACTGATGGATACAATATTATTTGCCGAATATCAAGTAGTGATTTCCAGTTCAGAAGATGATCTACAAAGAACTATTTTTAATTTGGAAAATTAGTGCCAATTACAACTTTAAAATTTCAAAGAATAAAACTAAAATTGTAGCATTTAAAGGACATGATACCTTAAGGGCAAAAATAGCATTTGATAATAAAATTTTAGAGGAGGTGAACAGTTTTAAATATACAGGTTTCAATTTATCATATGTTAAAACTGTAGATATTAATGACAAAATAAATACATTTAATCTAATGTGTAGCACTATTATAAGAACCCTTAAAAACACAAGAAAAGAAACAAAAATGAAATTTTATAAAGTAATGGCTATTCCTGTATTGATGTATGGATCATAATGTTGGACGATCACTAAAAGACAATAACAAATATTGGAAGCAACTGAAATGAGATTTTTAAGAAATATAGCAGGATATACTCTGCTGGATAAGGAAAGGAATGAAGATATATGAAAGGAACTAAATATTTTCAAACTTACAGATCGAATAATTAAATATAGGAACGACTGGAAGGAACACATTGATAGAATGCCACAACGAAGATTTGCAAAATTATTGCTAAATTATAAACCGCACGGAAGGAGAAATGTTGGACGTCCACACACAAGATGTTCTTAACAATTTTAACAATTCTAGCTTTCATGAAACCGGAACGAGCCAACAGGCTTAATCCCTGGATGATTATGATGATGAAGGGTATTTCTATGATATAAAAATAAGAAAATATGCATGTATTTATGACCAAAAATCTTTATATTTGACCAAAAAATATAACCTTATTATTTAATTTATTGAATACTTTATACTAATTGATCATTGATACACATTTTCCAACTTTTCATTCTATAGCGAATGCTGGTGTTTTAACAATCCGACATTTCAAGGAATTTCCAAAATTAAGAAGGGATATTCGAATAAGTGAACATGCGACTTGCAACTTAATTACGTTTTATTGGTTATTTAAACTTGACTGGCGATTTATAAAAATCCCTGAAATATAACTTTATTAGGGAAATAAAAAAAATATGACCAAGAATATAAAAAATCAGAAATATGACTTTTAAGATGAAATGAAAATCACTAAATGTTCATGATAAGACCTATATAATAGTATATTACGATGCGAGATTGGGAAGTGGTTTTTACAGAATGGATGAAAAATGTTTAAAAACCGGGCGATAGCGAGGTTTTTAATTTCCGAGATTCTGTAAAACACTTCACAAACGCATGTCGTACATTATTTTTTGCGCTATGATGTTTTCAAAATAATACATAATAGTAAAATAATGACATCTTTGTTGGAAATATTTGCGTTCATTATAAACAATTGACTAACGTTAACAGTGTGGGCAATGTTTTAAGTTGAAACAACAGGAGGCCTTGAGAACAATTATTGATAACATGGCCGCAAGTACGTAGGCCCTATTTATTGTTTTATATTGTTCCAAATAAAGTTCAGTTAACTTAAAATGCAGGGATTTGTTTTGTATAATGTGTGTTAACACTACATTTTGGATAATTTTTGTATATACATTGCACGTAGTACACATAGAGGACAGTGGTTTTACTAGCCGCACGTGGGTGCAAATGTAATATTACAGTATAGTTACTTAGGTTGGCAACCCCGAAATATACGAAGTTAAACTTTCAATCATGGTCGCCATTGCTGTAAGTACGACAAAACGCACTATCGCGCAAAAAACATTATTTACTTATTCTAAACTCAATAGAAAGGTTTAAATAAATATCATAAGAATACGTGCACTATATTTAGTTATATTACATTTTCTATCTTGTGTTGAAAAATATTTTTTTTAGCGATATGTTCTTACTATGAATTACAATGTCAATATTATCTTAAAATCGTACATTTATCTTATCGCATTAACGATAATGTTTATTATGAGAACGAGTCTTTACAGTTTTATATGATTCTGTTTTCAGTGCGGTCCGACACATTTAATAACTGGCCAGAACAATAATTATATTTCACTAATTTCTCTTTCTTTCAGTATTCTTTTGGAGGCAGATGGAATGTGAACAATACTATAAAAGGGACACTTGGAGTCCTATAAACGGACCAGACGTGATGTTAATATTTACCTGAACAGGATTGTGAAGCAAAAACTTAATATCGCTGAGTTGGCTCGCTATCATGAGGCATGAGGAGTCGCGGCAGAGAGATAAGACACGAAGTGACGTCACAATAAGCCTCCTCACTTTGAAAATAATATAGAGAGCCTTGTGGAAACAATTTCAAGTGGATTTAAGGGCTACCACCTAGGCACGTACAACCTGAATAAAAAAGTTTTCTCCTTTTTTTTTTTTACTTTTATATTTTGTTGTTAGAAGAACTAAACAAGAGAATGTAGCGGTACTTGATAAGCATAGCTTCTTTGTAAACCTACACTTGTCCATATCCAAGATAGTTTCTACGTCATCGATTAAAACAATATTATATCTACTGTTCGATGTATTTACATACTCATTCATGAATAAATATATGTTATCAAAATGCAATACCATAAATTCTTAGCAATTATATATAAATTAATTAGTGTATAATGCTATTGTGTTATTATTTAATTGTAATATTATTGTGTTTTCTTTATGTAATTGTAATGTTAATGTTTTTTAGTGTATAATGCTATTGTGTTATTATTTAATTGTAATATAATTGTGTTTTCTTTATGTAATTGTAATGTTATTGATTTTTTTGTTGTTTATTTTTCTTTACACTAGTACCAATTATTACTTTATTGTAACGGACAGTCAACAGCACGTACGGCTTACTGCCCGTGCGACCCATATTTGTAAATAATATTGTAAATATCTTACTTTTTGTCTAATGAAGTCCTACTACTACTACATTATAGCATTATTGATCAAATTACATTATCGTCAACAAATTATATTTTATAGTCTTGGCGGCACCAATAGCAGCTTGGACATTTATTGATTTTTGTATTTGAGAAAGATACAGCTAACTAACTCACTGGCACTATCGAACCAGTAGGTTCATGGCCGCGCGGACATAAGCTCTCCGTACATCCCTATCCTGAGCTGATGTTTTCCAATCATCTCCTGTATAATCTACTTCCCTCAAATCATTGTTAATGTTATTATCCCACCTCATTCTTGGTCTACCCACTAGGCGTTTTCTCTCTGGTTTTCCTTCAAGAAACTTCCATTAACGTCTTTCATTCCCCATTCGTGCCACATGTCTGCCAATCGCAGTCTACGAGACTTAACTATTCTCATTATATCTGGCTTCCAATAAAGACCATGTAATTCACTGCTATGCAGTCTTCTCCATTCACCTGTCTGTTCATCTCTTTTCGGTCTACTGCTTACATAACAGTGGATGGGCATCTAACGTTCGTGCCTATTTCTGTTCCGTTGCTATACAGTGTATCCCGTAGTATCACTACTACAAAGAAATATAAATATTTCGTCACTCGGTGAATTTACAAATATTTTTCTCATCTTATCTTACATACTAACTTTGTAAGTTTGGTAACAATGAAAATTATTAATTATGACACTAGTGCGCATGCACGCTTATGACAACAATGTAGAGTTAAATGGCAAAATTCACGCTACAGCAAAAAGTATAATGTTATTGGTTTGACGAATTGAAATTCACAATTGCAGTGGAAAGAAGATGCAGGCAAGAATATGGTGCAAATGCATCTCAGCGTCATATTACAGTAAACCCTACCTATGAAGGACCAAGACGGTTTCTTAAATATATTTCACCCCACCCCCACACACATACACACACAGAAACAGAGTAAGTAATAATTTTTATGGCTCGACTTGAATGTGGGAAATACTAGCGTTATCATAATATGAAGAAATTGACAACAGTCAATGTGATTCTCTAAAATATGTCTAAAATACTTTGTTGATTCACATAACTTGTCTTGATGTAACCATTATTTATTAGCTATTTTTTTTCAGGAAATACAATTTAAAATTTTACAAAAAGTAACTGATTTTCAATGTGCATGTATGATGAAAAAATCTACGATTCCTTCACAAATTTCATCATCATCATCATAGTACATTCATGAATTTAGGCCATTTGTTGACCTGTTTCGGCCTCACGAGAAACACCATCCAAAAAGTATTTTGAGTGGACGTCCTGTCTTCTTCCTGCAGGTTGATATTTTAACATTTGTTTGAGTATTCTGTGATCTTCCATTCGATGAACGTGTTGCATCCATCTTGATTTATAATCAGAAATTTTGTTTTCTAAAGGTTCCATGTGTAATTCTTCTAAGATATCTTCTGTTTTTGTGATCTAGTAGTGTGTATCCTGCAGTCCTCCGAAGGTATCTCATTTCAGCAGATCTAAGTCTCTGTATATCCTTCTGTTTCAACGTCCATACTTCTCTACCATACAAAAGAGTTGGAAGAGCCAGTGTTTTAAACACTTTTAATCTTGAATGCTTTTTGGACTAACTGTGGCTTGAAGATAGAATTTATTAACCCTAAAATTCTTAAAAATTTAGATATTTTTGCATTTACATCCTTTTCTTCTTCATATCAGATACTGCATCCTAGATATGTAAAATTATTCACCTGCTCCAAAATTGTATTGTCCAGTACAATTTTACTAATGACAGGATAAAAACTTGAAATGCCATAATTTTTATTTTTTCTGTAGATATCTTCAATCCATATTCTTCTGTAATTTTGTTAAGTTCATACAGACCTTTCACAAATTTAAAAGAAGCAAAGTTTCCTGATATTTTCAAAGATATTTCATTAGATATTTAATCGGAGTACAGTATGACTATCGTGAGTAATGTTTTTATTACATGTGACATATGTGAAATATATGTTTAATATGCTAACAGTATATTCGTTGAATTCAAATTATGGGATATCCACTTCACTAACAATTTTAAACTTGACACTTTTTGGGGAGTGAAAAATTAAGTAAACCATTTAATGTGACACTGACATGTCGTATAAACTGCAAATTTTAAGATACTTAGTCCTATCTAAAAATGTTGGTAGTAGATAATGTCCCGTAACATACACAATACATTATGGAGTGTCCTTGATCACTTCAGGCAATTAAAAAGTCTACAGGAATGAAAATATAATATCTGAGTTAGAGAACACTTGTAAGATATGTCTAGTTTAAGCTACATTAGACATAGAACCATTATTACTAACACCAAAGGAATTGGCTGTCAGATAACAGTGTTTATGTCTCAAATGTTTGAGATTTCAGTTCAATTCTCTATTGACCAATGTTTATGTTGTAGGTTTTCTCAGGTTAAAATTTCATTGCACCTTGAAATAATTATTAGTTGGAAACATCGAGTAGGTTGGAAAAACCACTTTCTGCTCCAGGAATGATTATAATTTCAAAATGATGACTGGGAAATACAAGGAACGGAAGTACGAACATTTAATTATGATAATAGTTTTTGGGATATCTGGAATGCTTGCCCGCAATACTATTTAATAGCTTTTTTCTCGCCTGGAAGCAGTTTAATAAAAATGTTTAGAAAAGTGAATTCCCACATTGTGTATTACTAACAAATTGTAGCCTACGTATTAATGTTATATCTTGTCTATTTGTTGCCGACCTTGAGAATTTTGATGCATGGAGATTCTTTCAGCGTTTTCCCTCCATTTCTGAAACTTTTAAAGTTCAAATGATCCCCGGACATCATCTGGCCTTCATAATATTAATTACCGTATTCGCCATGTTTCAATAGAATCATTTAAATACTTAGGTACCAAAGTAAACGGGCATAATACATTAAAAGAGGATATTAAAGGAAGATTGGTAAATGGGAATAATGCTTATTTTGCAAATAGAACCTTATTTAAAAGCAAATTAATATAAAAAACTGCAAAAATAATGTTATACAAAACACTCATTAGACCAGTAGTTCTATATGCTTGTGAAACTTGAGTCCTCAAAGAAACAATAATAGAGAAATTACTAATTTGCTAAAGAAAAATTTTAAGAAGAATATTTGGATGAAATAGAGGAACTGGTAACTGAAGAAGTTAAGATGGAAATGTTTACGTGAAATTTAAATTTTAATCTACCTTACACTATTTTTGATTGGAGAATCAAAACAAATATCGAACTAAACAAATTAATCAAAAATCAGAACATAGTAAACCATATAAGATCTCTCAGAATTGGTAGGCTTGGACATTTGATAAGAATGCATGATCAGAGACT
>JASPKZ010004910.1:0-77961 GCA_030220185.1 Diploptera punctata | reverse complement strand
TGGTCGACTGGCACCTTCTCGTTCACAGACCTCTATGAATATAGGTGCTTCATCTCATCTTATTCCTCGATTCGTCCCTGAGTAGGACACGAGTTGAGGATATTATTGTTACTTATTGTTATTTATTATTATTATTATTATTATTATTATTATTATTATTATTATTATTTTTATTATCATTATCATCATCTTCATCAACAACGGATTTATTATAATTGATGTCTCCTCGTCCACTCAACCAGAAATAATTAAAAGCAAACAATACATACTAATGTGTATAGAATATACAATAATTTCCTACACGTTCTAATTAATGGACAATTACAATATAAATATTTACAGTAATGTTGCTAATATGCAATGAAAATGTAAAACACACTAGTTTTAGCTAAACATAAAGTAGGCAGAATGTATACAAAGTTGAATGCAGCAATAATAGATATCAAAGAAGCTAGATAAGTAGGACAAGGATTTTGATGCATTTGATTTTTTTCTATGAGGACTATAGTATGCTCAGTTAGTTATAAACGCGTTTTGGCGGAAAAGGCTTTTAAACAGGCAACTGTATGGTAGCATTTATTGGCATTTTTGTTGATTTTTTGGGGTACTGTATTTTTTGTGGATATTTAGCATATCAAACATCCTATTTGGAGTGTTATACATTTTCGTGAGGAAATGTGTATTTTTTAAACAATTTACTTTTACTGTCTCTACCAATACATAAATGGACTTGAACTTCATTGTCCAATCGTAGAACTTGTTATTCTGACCAATCAGAACACTTTTTTATTTTAGCCAAATGGATTACTCTGTATTAAATAACCAATTACGGCAGATATAGTACAATGAAGCAATGGGGAAGAATGAAAATAATGATAATTTAAATTAAAACATTTTGTTTCAGTATGGGGAAAAGTGTTCAGCACGTATGGAGAAATACTGTATTACAAAACATGTGACATCAGAGTTGGAGCTGAAGAAAAGTTTTCTGTAGTACAACATGTAAATAAGAGAAGCATAAATAAGTCTACAACGAATTCAGGGTAAAAGCATGCGATTCAAGAAATGCTACTTGGCCAAGCATGTCCTTCAGGTTTTCCTTTTCTGGAGACTCTGCGAATCTTTGATTTCTGCTGATATTCTATTGACGAAAGTCAATATTCTAAAATTCTGAAAGTTCCTAGAAAACATATCGGAAAAGTTAAACTTGACTAGTCTACACTAATAAACAATATATGGTAAAATGCTACGAAAAAAAATAGGATAGTAGCGCAAAACGTAAATGGGCAAAAAAGTCTAGGTAAGCTAAGCATAAATGAAACTACACATTCGCTAATGTTGTGGTAGACACAATGGAAGAAAATGTTCCCAGTGAAAATTTAATATATTGCCAACAACTGGAAAAATTGAATTTTTCAACTAACTGTTTGATAGTTGTTTGAGTCTGTTATATCCCAGTAGAATTCAACATGACAGTACAACCGTCCTGCCTCACACTGCACTACTCATGGTAGAAGCAGCTACTTCTCTGCACGCTCTTTACTCCAAAATGGTTTCTCTAACGTGTCTAGTACACGCTCTACATAGAGTGGCAGAAAAAGTTCCCTGAAGTCGGCCAGCTTATAGGATGTGTGATGAGAATTTCCTGAAAACACCTTCACGAATAGCACATTTCAAGTTAGTAGATCCTGTAGTTCCTTTGCCGCCTTCTCAAAATTTACCAAGGTGAGGACTTGGCATCGGCTATTACGGCGAGCACATAAGGATGGTGAAAAATAGTATTGACACGTTTGACAGTAGCGATTCGGCATGCATCAAAGTTGCACAGGAACTTCTCTTCAACAGAGAATTGATAGGTAAACTCTTGTATATAATATCAAATTTTGGAATCCTATCTGATGCTATAATTCTTTTAGAAATATCGGGAGTTCAACTAGTGGAACAAAGGAGCCTAGTGAAAACTTTAGTAGGTGATCGAAAAACTGAGTGAGGAGACGGGAAAAGCTGTACTGAAGAACATTTTAAAGACAAATTAAGGACTTGATGTGCTGCATTCAGTAGCTGATGTTCTATCAGGCGAATTTTTTTCTGTAGGAGACTACTAGGGGACTTACATTCCAGTGAGATAGTTTATTTTAAATAATCACCTTTAGTGTCGGTAGAAGTGGAAAGGAGTTTATCAATGCACAAGTAACTGCTAAGAGACAATCCACAATTTTTATTTTGTGACAATCTATAACAGTAGTTTGTTGTGCATTGTATTGCTGGACTGAAAAAAAGTGACACCTTGTATTTAACTGCAAATATACATTTTTAAATATCATATTGCTTTTCTTACAAAACGATAGTTCGGCCAGTTATCGTATGTGGAGCAGAGACTAGAGCTGATACAGCAAACTAAACAAATAATAAGCACATGTGATATGAAAATCTTTAGAATTATTCAGGGAAAACATTATTTCATAAAATACACAGCACAGAAATTAGGGACAATGTCATATTCAAGACATAACCAAATTGATTATAGATAGTCGAACATATTGAAAGGATCATATAGAAATAATGGTAGAAAACCGACTTGCAAAAAGAGCTAAAGAAGATAGACCAATGGACGGGAGAACAACAAGAGGAAGACCAGCCAAGAGATTGATAGACAGTGAATGCACATCCAATACGTCTTCCTCCTATGAATGATTTTGGAAATAAACAGGATAAACATCCTACAATTTATAATTAAGAAGAAAATATTACATATCTTTAAATTTTAGTGCACGTTTTGTAAGTTTCAAAGTATTATTGCATTTATAATGCATTTTATTGTATTTTATTTGCATTAAAATCCTTGGCCTATTAATAACAATACATAGAAGTTTAATTATAGGACCATTCCATGTAAAACAGTATGACGCGAAACTTCAATAACTTAAAATTCTTTCTAAATTTTATATTTAACTCTTTATGGCATATTCCATTCTATAGTAATTCTACCCGAGGACTGGTCTTTCACTGTAATCAAAGCATTTTCATGCTATGCTTTGCATCTTTACTAGTGTATAATAGGTGTGGTAGTTTGCCGTTGCTTTCCACACTGGTGAAATGATGAAGATTATAATGACGATAGCCGGATGGTATTCGGGCACCTTTGGACCCTACGCTTCCTGACATTTGTATTACAGGTGAAGAAAAACCCCACAAAAACCCTCAGCCAATAGCCTGTTCCGACCGAGAATCTAACCCGGACCCGCTGCGTAACAAGGCAGCATACTACCTCGAGATCACAGTGGTGGACTATGTCATATATACCACCTTTAAATCTTATGGAGAGTTAAAAAAATTATTATTTCAACACAGACTTTGTCCCTTAGATTTTTCCATCCGAAAATCTATCAACCCCATGCAGGTTTGAATCCGTGCCCTCAGGTCTAGAGGCAAGGAACATAACAAAAACGGTCCTCAAAATGTTTCGCTCGAAAGTTCTAAAGTAATGACTCATCTTTAAACCGTCATTGTCCGGGTCTTGCATCCATAAGTAACTCTTGGTCTTATAACAGATTAATACAACTTTAGTTTTGAATTTTTACTCAACTAACTCAACTTTACTTTTCCTAATATTGATTCCTATATGCCGAGTTTGGTTCAAATGT
Organism: Diploptera punctata; assembly: GCA_030220185.1. Taxonomy (NCBI): domain Eukaryota; kingdom Metazoa; phylum Arthropoda; class Insecta; order Blattodea; family Blaberidae; genus Diploptera; species Diploptera punctata. Next base: position 74,317 of record JASPKZ010004910.1, on the reverse strand, counting down.
AGTGTTAAGAGATATTGCAGTAGTAGAACTTTACTGCACTAAAATTAATATACGTAGAATATTATTTATAAATATGTGTCGCACGGGCAGGAGGTCGTACTTGCTGTTAATAGTCCATTACAATAAAGTAATGTTTGGTAATAATATAACTTAAAACAAAAAATAAAGCACAATAATATTACAATTAGATAACAATACAATAACATTATACATTAATTTGGTTATGTACATTTATTAAGAATTAATGATATTACAATTTGCTACATTATTCATAAATGAGAGTTGTTTTTATTTTCCGCGTTTTGTCTAGAAATTTACCCACGTTTATCCAATTTTCTGAACTTACCATTCACTCGTAGCATGCCAATCTTTCACGATTTGAATTTAGAAATCTTTCCGGTAATAACGTACGCCTCCAATATTCTAAATATTTACATTTTCTATTATATGTATTTCGTCTTCAAAGCTCCCGCACATTGGACGTATTCGCATATCGTGATCGTCGCTAATTTTCAAAAAATTGTATGCCCAATCCAAGTAAATCCTAGATTGAGTATGTATACATATATATATATATATATAAGAAATTAAGGATACAAGGAAAAAAAAAAACGAGTACGTCACTATTTCCTTGAAACCTTGCATTAACATTTAGTTGTATTTCATACGTACTTACTTAAATGAATGCTAAACTTTGGAGGTAAATAAACACATGATTAAAGTGTATATTTTACTGTTTCGCACTTATAAATTATAGTGCTTTCCATGCAGAATCTAACGATATATCAAATTGCATTTCAACAAAATAGTGACTTACATAGTTATTTTTTGTACCCTTCATATAAATGATAACCTTGGTCATTTTTATGTCTAGTAATTAAAATATGGTACTAGATGTCTCATTGAGTTGATGAGCTGACTACTTGTCACGCAATTACAGCTGTAGAGAAATAAGTGTAACTAAATTAGCTTGGTCAAGGAATTCTCCACTGGGAGAGCACCCATGGGACTTAAGAGCTATTTATATATTTATGCATACTAAGTACGATCAATTAAGGTTTGCACTTTTTTCTGAAAAAGTTTCATAAAACCAACCTCAACCTCCTTCGGAGGTTCCATTAGTTTCATTAGTTCGAATATTCCAGTCATTAATTGTCTCTTATTTTTCTATATCAAGTATAGCTTATAGAAGACATTTACTAAATAGGACATTCTTTAAGGCATTACTCCTCTTGCCCCTATCGTCATTCAATTCCATAGCTACGATATCCAGGATCGTAAAATTCATTGTACTGTTATCCTCTTACTTAGTTCTAGGTATTCCTAATGCTATTTTTCCTCAGTTTGTTATTGAAATAATTATTGTCACTCATTCGAACTGCATTACCTGACAATCTCAATCTCCTGAATATAATGACTCTGAAAATGTACACTATATACTGTACAAATATTTTTTTTAATTAGCAATTTTTCGTTTCTTGTACTTTAAATAGAATTCTGGTAAAAAAAGAATTCAACAGGCAATCACTTGGCAAAAAAGTCTATACATGCAAACACAAGTACTGATGGTTTATATATATATATATATATATATATATATATGCTACGAACAGGGTGATTCAAAAGGTTTCGCACAAATGTCAGGAGCTTAAAGGGGGGTCGAAATACAACAAAGTTCGTTCAGTAACCTATGAACTGAAAAGTAATCCTGGGTCAGTACAAGCCTGGGAACGTAAGGATGGACAAGAAATCATTTTTTGCACATAATTATGCATATCTAATTTTTAAAATGAAAATTAAAATATACATCTTTTGTTAGGTGTCGTCGGCCTCAACTGTTTTAAAACATTGTATTTAAAATGTTATCTGGAGACCTTTCAGAAGTTAACTTCCATCGTCAAGATGATGAGTGTCTGCTGCTACTTGTTGTTATATACGACGAAGTAGACTTGAAGTGTCGTTAGAGCAACTGACTAGTCTACAACGTCGGTAAACAACACGCAGACACTAATTCTGCTGATGACCGAACTTACCTTCCGAAAGGCATCCAGATAACATTTTAATTACAATATTTTAACACAGTTGAATACGACGTCACCTGCCAATAGGTACATATTTTAATTTTTATGATTATTTACCTGAACGGAATTTGATATGCATTTTATTAGTATTAAATATAGATTTATTCACCAATTAGGTTTTACAGCAGCGTGTGTTCAAAATGCTTTCCACCACATTGAATACAGGCATAGCATAGTCATAGAGATTTCTGGCTCGCTCTACCCAGGCCTGCAACAAGCACCTCACGAACCTCATCAGATGCTGCAAGTATTCGGCGAGAAGTTCGTCTGGGTTTGAAACTGGTGTCTCGTACATGAAGCTCTTGTTATGTCCCCACAAGAAAAAAGTCAAGAGGCGTAAGGTCATGGGGTGGCCATGCAATTGGACCTTTCCCTTCCGATCCAACGCCCGGGATAGGTGTCAATGAGTAAGTTACGCATTTGAAAAGTGAAGTGTGCTGATGCTCCGTCTAGTCTAGTCTACATTTACCGTCGCACGATATGTTGTACATCCTTTAACAGTTCTGGAAGAACTTATTGGACGAAGACCTTGTACCAAACTCCATTCAAGGTTGGTGGCAGGAGGTAGAAAGCGATTATGTGATCACCAATAAAACCGGGCCATACATTCAGTAAAAACTTATGTTGGTGGTGTTGAAATACAGTGTGGGGATTGTGCCGCGCCCAGACATGGTTGTTACGATAATTAAATAACCCAATATCAGGCGAACTGTCCTTTATCTGTGAATAACACGTTGCTTAAAAAATTGGGCTCATTCTCACAACGGTCAACAATCTATACACAAAATTGAAGTCGTCGTGGGAAATCAACCACATTCAATCCCTGAATTTTCTGTGGAGGATATGGGTGCAGTTGGTTGTCAAGCAGGACACGTCTAGCATTACTTTGGGGAATTCTCATGGTATGTGCGCTGGTATGCATGTTCTTCCACGTGAGCAAGTACATCCTCTTCCATGGTGTATGTTCGAGTCGTACGTGGCCGGCCTACATGATGCAATGAACGTAAGGAACATGTCTCCCCGAGCCGGTGGTGAATGTTTTGAAACGTTCGAGGCTGTGATTGACCTCTATCCGGATATTGTGCGCTGTGCAGGCGTTGAACTTCGCGTGCATTACCATTCGCTTTATCATACACGAAATGCACATATCGAAGTTCTGAAAACGTGAATTCCATTTCACAAAAATCACAAACGCAGCTACCTTCAAAGTAATTCTGTAGTCGACCTTTACAATAAACTGAAGATACCGCACTGAAATGAAAACAACGTACAGTGCGCAGGAATGACTATCATATCCAGTGTCTCTCTGAAAAAACAAACTTTACTAATCAAAAGTTGTTTTATTTCCACCACTCTATAAGCTCATAAAATATGTGCGCAGCTTTTTGAACCACTCTTTATATATATAGAAAATTATCAGTTAGGGCACTTGAAGAAATACCCCAATGCAAATCATAGGGACGAAGGAGACATCGATATTCACAGAAACGTCTTTTGGGCTCTATGTACCTTCTTTACCTTATTCATCTGAAACTGAAACGGTCAACACGGACAAATGATGACGGTGATTATGATGAATTAAGACAGAGTAATTATATATATATATAACTGTTTCAATCTAATAAGGTGTGGAATATTATCTGTTCAGCCTCGTGAGAACAATCGTGTAATTTGATATTACAAGCAGAGAAATTCGATTAAGAAAACTGAAAATAAGGTTGGAGGACTGCGTCATACTAACAGTATAATGCCCCGTACTATTTTCAACTAGTTACTGACATCAACTATTTGAGTTGTCTTTGGCTCTTAGGAGCTGTCGTGCCATACAAATTATAGGCTGCTAAACTTAATTTATGTATTGATAAGTCTACTGATTTTGAGGAAACATTATTGTAAATTTTATTGTCATTATATCATTATTATTATTATTGTTATTATTATTATTATCATCATAATTATTATGAGTGTAGCTAAATTAAATTATTTTATTATTATTATTATCATTATCATTATAATCATCGTCATTATCATTATTATTATCATTATTGTTATTATTATTATTACTATCATTATTATTTGAGGAAAAACTGCATTAGCAAGTTTTTTATTAATGTGTGATGAAGCACAAGTACCCATTAGAAATACATCCAGAATCAACCGATCCCCTGTGCAAACAGGAGGAGGCCCTAATGCGTTGTCTAGCTCAAAAGCAGAACTACAAGCCAGGATTACTAGGAAATCACAGGCCGACTTATGGGCAAATGTCTACGAGTGCATCATAGCACCTATTAATTGTTTAATCATAATAGGTCTACAGCGTGTTCCCAATGAAGTTAGTATTGCTTTACAAACGAAAATGAATGCGCGATTGTATCTTATAATGAAATAAAAACTGTGGAAGTATCATATCCTGAAGGCAGAGATTTTGTTATTCACACATAATTGCGACATAGCGCCAATTTTTTAGAATAGCAACTCCCGTGCAGAAGTCATTAAGCGTGATGCAGTATACGAAGTTCGATTCCATTGTTATGATACAGAGCTTTCGGATAGAGATTTGTAACTGATCCTCCGACAGATGAGTGCAGCATGAAAGGGATTCCGCAAGCGACAATGTCTTCTGTATCATGTAACAATGAAACCTTTACGGGGAATTAATTGTAAAAACAGTGTCGCATTGCATACCATTTTATGCTGCAAATTATATTTTCCATCAGCTAAATGAGTTTGACAATCAAGACTTAATCAGCCCACATGAATGTGTTACTCCTCATTTTCTTCATAATGTGCGAGATTGGTTGAATTATGTTGTTCCCAAACAATGGATGGGGGGAACGACATCTTTTCTTCCGATGGCCTCCACGATCTCCCGAACTCACACCAAGCATTTTGTTTCTATGTGGTTACCTGAAGGAGTGTGCTTATTTATCATGACTAACCGTTCATTTACCTGACTTGATAAGAAAGATTATTGCTGCTGTTGAGTCCGTCACTCCAGATATCTTGACCAATAATTGGAAGGAATTCGACTATCGGCTAGATGTGAACCATGTGACGAATGGTGCTCACATTGTATATTTATAAGGTGTAGTATGGAAACTCGATAGTTTCTCCTTCATAAAGTTTTTTTTCTTAAATATTGCATGTAAGGGAAATTAAACAACATTGAAACTCTATCCATCATTTAGAAACACGCTGTATGTGGTACTAAATATTCTGAGCATTACCGATATATTAAGGACCTACTCCCATTATGTATATAGTATTGTAATTAGTTGAGATACTATTACTTTACTTGATATAATGAGTAGGAAGAGGATAGGTGAGGTATATGTTGTACCGCGCGTATTGTAGAAGCAACATGACAGAGGTTAATTAACATACACAGTACAGCACACAAAACAACACAGTTCTTACGCCTGGTTTTGTAAAAGACAGACTAATCCAGTAGTTAAACATTATACACTGTGTACTTAACATCTGGATGTTGCAGACTTATATAAACTAGCCATAAATATTGCCATCTCTTCTACCTAACCTTTTTACTTAATTGAAAAGTCTTTAATTTTAGAATTCACTTCGTCACGAAAATGTTTATTTTTTATGTTGATTGTCTAGAGCTTCTGAAACGAAGAATTTTCCACAACATGTATTAAACTCAATTTAAAAAATCGACATTTATTGTTAAGGTCCAATTTAATTCAATATATTATTAAATGGGAAATAGACACATAAATTAATATATTGAAGAAAGAACTAAAATACCTAGTCACAATAATTACAATATAATGAAATCAAATACAGGCTTAACTTTGAAAACGCAAGCTATTATGCACTTCAGGAGCTCATGTCATCCAAAATACCTTAAAGAGTTCAATGATATATATAACGTGAAAAGAAAAATAAATGCCTGAGTCGGGATTTGAACCCGGATCTGTAAATTCTTTACAATTAGTGCTCTAACCATCTGAGCCACTCAGGTATCCTAACACAAACATTTATTTTTCTTATGTATGTAGTATTCTCAATTTACACCAGAGGTAGCGGGATATCGTTCCAACTACCATCTTGTGGCCACCGTAACAGGTAAGCAAATATTAAAGAGAATACTTTACTTTATAGCAGTAACGCTTGTATATTTATATATATATTTTTATATATCATCATCATCATCTTCTTCATAGTAGCCCGCCGGCCTCTTCCGCTCTCAGAATTCATATATATATATATATATATATACAATCATCGGTTGATAATGTCTTTGGCATCGTCCGATTCCCAATAGCCAATTTTGTCGGTCCATAAAATCTCCTGGTTGTAGATGTTTTTCCTTCATGTATAAATATATTTCCTTACTCCAGGAATTTAAGGTCTTCCTCTGCCTCGTCTTCCCTCAGGTTTCCATTCCAAAACAGATTAATAGTGATAAGCCGGTCAGATTAAAAGGAAGAATATATATATGTGTGTGTGTGTGTGTGTGATTTTTTCAATTGTAAGGTTACGGCACATGGAGTCCTGGTTTAAGAGAGGAGAAAAGAATAGGAGTTTGTGAGAATAAAGTGACTAATAAATATTTGTAAATAACACTATATATATACATATATTAGTTTAATAAGGTCTTACCACTACAATTAACTCACTGTCACTATCAAACTCATAGGTTCGTGGCAGTGTGGAAGTAAACTCTCCATATATCTCAATTCTGAGCCCACGTTTTCCCATCATCCCCTGTATTATTTAACTCCCTCAATCATGGTTAATTTTATTCTCTCACCTCAATCATGGCCTATACTAGGCCCTTTCTCACTTAATTTTCTACAAGGAGTTTTCATGGCAGGATTTTATTCCACATTCGTACAACATGTCATGAGAAATTGTAAGTACGCGAGACAGTTCTTACTACATATGACTTCACATAAATATATGCAGTTCACTCTTATGTAGTATTGTCCATCACCTGCCAGTTCCAAAATTATTCCTATGAACTTTACTCTCAAATGCTTGTAATCTTTCCCCCTCCTATAAGTAAGAGTCCATGTTTTGCATCCGTACAATTTAACTGGAATAATAACAGTTTTAAACACTTTAAATTTAATGTAGGCCTATTTTGAGAGAAATTTGGGATAACAAAAAGTTCCTGTAATGCGTTTCCTGAATTGGCCCTTTGTTTAATTTTTTCTACATGACATTTCTATATGCAAATTATTGTTCCTGGATATTTGAATTCAGCCACTTCTTCAAAATTTCCATCATTTGCATTAATGGTCCATTTCCATTACATAACGAATTTCTATTTCAGTTTTATTGATATTTACTTCCAGTTCCGATTCCGTAGTATTGCTCAATAGAATATGCGCGTGGACCCTTTGTATGTTCTCGCTATCGCCTATTAAAACTAGAGCGTCTGCATATACTAACAGCGTATTGTATTATTAAGTTGTACGCACTTCTATACCATCTAAACATTTGAAATCATGCTCTAGTAGAAAATTAAAAATTAAATTGAGAAGTATTTGAAAACTGTTTCCAACATGCATCCTACTCTTTGTGCTATTTAGACACGTAGACAAGTAGAAGAATGTTTTAGGAATTCCGAACTCCAGTAGGAAATTATATAACTTCTCTCTCCTAATTGAATCGTGTGCCTTTTTTAAGTCAACATACAGTTGATGCAAAGTGCCATTACACACCCATTTTTTTCTAAATATACTTATACTAATAATGTGATTTATTGTAGACATATTTCTTCAAAATCCACATTGATGTTCTCATATTATCTCGTTAATGTACGGATTAAATCTGGATATTAAAATGTTGTTACAATTTTGTAGTTTTTGCAATCAGTTTTATTTTCTTTATTATATAGTGGCACTATAATCAATCTTTCCATTCATTTGGAAGATCTTATGTTTTCCTAATAAACTAAACATCCGATGTATATTGTCCATAAATTTTACTCCCACTAATTTCATGAGTCCTGCTACGATCCCACCTGAACCTGATGCTTTATATATATTTATTCTATCGTCATTTCAACTTCTAATGCGGAGAATAAATTGATAAGCGACATTTTTGGACCAAACAGAAGACAACAGACAGGTGAATTGACAAACTAAGTAACAATTAGCTACTTGATATTTATAGGAAACCAGTTGTACAAGAAAAGTAAAATACGTAGACTGCGATGGACAGGACAAGCGACAAAATGAGGAATAAAGAAAGGTTATTAAAACTTGTAGAGAAAACAGCACCCAGTATGTAGGCCAAGAATTGAGATGGGAGAATAGTATCAATCATGATTTGAGGGAGAAGAATTATGCATGGGTCGGCCGCGGTATGACTAGTGGTTCTGTTCCTTGCCTCTGGTCCCGAGGGTCGCGGGTTCAAACCCGGCCGGGGTCGAAGGAGTTTTTTAGGATGGAAAAATCCAAGGAGTAAGTCCTCCGGGAGGGACTTTAAGCCGTGGGTCCCGAGTCTGAAGATTTTCAGGCACGTAAATGATCGTTAAGCCTGAATGAATAGGCCTCTAAGCAACATTTACCGAATGTTCCCGTCCAAGTACTACCTTGGTTTCCTAGATGTCAGTATGAGGCGGAACGCTGACCACGGACCACTCAAAATGACATCTATACGAAAACAAGTGTAACTAAATTAGTATGGTTCAAATTCTTCCCTGTAGGGGAAACGCCTAAATCTCTGTTAAGGGAAACATGGGCTTACAAGAAGAAGAAGAAGAAGAAGAAAAAAAAATTATGCATGAGATGAATGGAATGTAGCACAAGATAGGGATATATGTTGAGCTTATATCAAGGGGCGGCCATGAACCTCCGAGCTTGATAGTGCTAATGGGTTAGTTATTTATCTACAGTTGATATTGTTGTACCAGATGTTCGCAACTATTTTCAGGATCGTAGATTCAATTTCGGCCGTGATCAAAAGTTTTTATGGCCACAATTATCTAGAGTAAAATTTTCTTCGGAAGGGATGAACCGTTGTGGATCCCTTTTCCTGCACATTTATGATACCGTGCACAAAGCACCTAGGGCCTGAAATAAATCCAAAATTTGTCAGGCGCATATTTTAGTCGATTGTCAATAATCCAATACAATATTAAACATCAATAAAAATACTAACGACATTAGTCAAGCTTCAACCAACAAATTTAACATCGCGAAGGAATGGGCTTCATATATAGGGCATCAAGTCAGTTTTCCTTCTCCTCCTACTCCTCATCGTCATCATCAACATATTCATCATCATTAGCATGATAGCCCCATATGAGCCTTGGACTTCTTATGATGTCTACTTCAGCTTTCTCTATTCGAAGCTACATTTATCCAATCTTAACTCCCAATACCCTGATGTCATTAAATACATAATCCTCCTATATCAGTCCACAACATTATCTCAATGTAAGCTCTTTTGTAGGATAGTGAGGGATGGATCCCGGTTCAGCATAATAAAGAAAGAATAATTAATTCTCAAATGATTTTCTGTGATTTTTAAGTAGAGTAAAATTGAGAGACAAAACACGTAGTTGAATATCTAAGAAATGGAATGGAAGATGTAAGAGTTTATAAGATACACAAGATTAAATGGAATCAGCATGTTTTGAGAAATTCAGAAAAGTGATTACCGTTGAAAACACTTCATTACCAACCACGGAGTAGAAGGTACTTGGGCAGACCTTAGAATAGATGGATTGGCCAATTTGTGTATTCGCTGAACTGGCGATATGTCTACACATCCAGAAGGCAGAAGAAGAAAACAATAATAATGCTGATATTTTTTAAATAAACTTCAGACATAGGATCTTAACGTCTACTCAATAAGAAAATGAAGGTCCCTATACAAAATGCTTTCATACACTATAAATATAATCAATATGAATTAGTACAGATATAAAAATACATTTAAAACTAAATATTAAAAAATAGATATACTGATTATGAATACACATAAATATAAGTATTTTTTATTTATTAAGTAACTTATGATATTAGAATAAAAAGGATCATTACAGAAGAGCTTCGAGAAATTTTAATTAATTTCGCTATTGGCTATTGACCGGCAGCTCCTGATTTCTACTGGTAGCAAATCCAATAACAGAAAAGTGAGACTATGAAAAAAGAAAAATGAGATGTTCTATGATAAGGCATTTTTAAAATTTCATTGGTGTATTGGAGAATGGATTACAGAGGAAATAAGCTCTTACCGTAACAGAATGCTAGTAGATGAGGAAACGATGATATTTTAAGACATATCTCTGTGAAAGGGAGGAATATCCCAAGAAGTCAATCAGACAGCAGGGTATAGTCGAAGCTATAAGGAATAAACTTATTTTCAGAATGCAATCAGTTAGGAGAGAAAGTATAATAAGTCACAACTCTCCGAAAGGGAGCAGGATATCTGGAAGACAGCAGGGAGTAAAGCTTTTAAGGAACTATAATACTAGGAAGAATCAACTTGTTAACGACCATGTCCGCAGATATGACATTGAAGTTTGTAGGATATAAGTTTCCGAAAAAGAATAGGATTTTAGGAATACATCAAAGAATATAATTCAATTCATACTATTTGCAACTGGATCGCCAAAAGTCATAAATATTTTAAGAGGGTATATGCAGATAAGAGAATAATATACAATTCAACGAAAGGGAGGAGAATCCCAGGAAGACATCAGAATGAGTAGACTTGTTAACAGAATTTCAGGAGATATTTTATTTTTAATCTTACTTTAACTTCTCCCTTTTAAGTACATTTATGTCCCCATGCCACCCGGACCATACATTGACAGGGCTTGACGGGAAAAGATCACTTACATATGTCAGCACCCCCAAATGAGGGATCAGCTCAATGCGAGAACACCTTCGAGACAATACGAATCTTTAACACATGACACGCTTTTGACTCACATATCCATACAAAATAAGTGGTTCCATATGGGGAAATAGATGACCTATAATTCAAGAAACAAATATGGAATTAAATTATTTCCTCTGTGCAATGAGCGAGAAATTGGAAACATGTTATAGCATTTTATACAGAGACAGAGCAACATAGATTAGAAGGTTGATTCACGGAAGATTGGTGTATTGGGATCTCTTAGCAGGGGCCGAGCGCGATATGGAAACATACAATGTTTTGGGCGAAGTAGGGAAACTGAGGGATGCCAATATTGGGATTCAATTAATAAATATTTACTACTAATAATGTGAAATTCTATATGGTATTTGTTTCCGTTGTTTAATTGAACTATAATAATATTAAGTTGTCCTAGTTGAATAACCTTACATTACATTTTATGTTGGGGAGTGTGAGTTTGTGTATGTTTTAAGTAGTTGTTTTAGCTATTTTTTTATTTTACGGAGGACGAAATTGAACTACAATTAGATATTTATAGAAAGCTTTATGGACGAGAGAGGAGATAAGATTTTTTATATATATGTTTTTACATTTGTATATATGACCTTTTTATGTATGCGTATATACATGTGTTGTTGAGTATGTACTGTAGATGTATATGATTGTACTTATTCATTTACATGGAAGAGAATGAATGTTTTATACCTTTACTTCCTATGTATGATTGTAAAGTTGTACGTACTATAGACATATCTTCATTTATGTATTCACATTGCTTTTCTTTAATCGTGGAATAGGTATATACACGTACAGTTAAACAGACCCGTGCGGAATGTGACTGCAAATGTATATATTTCCTTTTTTTCTTTCTTTTTTTTCCAAAAATGTCAATTTCTAGTACTAACTAACTAACCCACTGGCTCTATCGAACCCGTAGGTTAATAATCGTGCGGACATAAGCTCGCCATACATCCCTAGCCTGAGCTAATGTTTTCCAATCATTCCTGTAAATTTTGCTTCCCTTAAATCATGGTTAATATTATTCTCCCACCTCATTTTAGGTCTACCAACTGGGCGTTTTCTCTCTAGTTTTCCTACAAGAAGTATCCATGCCCCTCTTCCATTCCTTATTCGTGCCATATATCCTGCCCATCGCAGTCTACGATACTTAATTCTTCTTATAATACCGTGTTTCCTAAAACGTTTAGTACTACCCACTAAATAAAGAGAATATCATCATAGGGTGATCATGACGGCCAAATTTAGTTTTCGGATTATTTGGGCATTGACGTTTCCAGATATTTGTTTTACGGGTACGAAAAAAACCTTAGCCAAGAAACTTGTCCTGACCGGTGATCGAAACAAGGCCCACTGCGTACAAGATAAGAGATCACAGAAGTGGGCGTCAACATATATGATAGCTAATTTGTAATTTGTAATCTTCGAAAGTAGACACAATCCAGGAATACTAGTAAATTTTGGTTGATTATATTTACTAATACAGATCCTCTGACATCGAAAGCAAATTAAGAGACCTGGAGAAAGCAGCAATCACAGAGTCATTGTTGTTCCTGAATAAACAAAAAAATAATAATGGGGTAAATAATGTAACAGAAATACAATTCCACTCTGTAGTATGGAAATATAGGAGATAGGGAAATTCCACTATTTGGGAAGCATGGTATCATAAAAAAGGGGTGGAACGGGAGATAGTAAGACCAGAATTAGAAAATCAAAAGCTATATTCGAATATCTGTCGCCCATGTGGAGATCTAAACAAATCTCAACTATCTGTAAATGGAAATGAAACAATTCATTAGTTTCAACTATGTATGTTGTCGCATTACATATAACAAAATTAAAAATATAGCAAATATACTAGTACACTCTCATAAAATCACAGGAATTATAACTGTAACATTAAAAAAGAAGACCGGAACATAAGTTTAAAATTTTATAAGGTCATGGGAGTTCTAGCACTGTTATATGGGAGTGAAACTTGGACACTAGAATAAAATTCAGTCAGCAGAAATGACATTTTTAAGATAAATTAAGGAATGTTCTTAATTAGACTATTTAACTCATGCCCCAAATGGGACTCAATGACAAATCACATTTCAATGATTTTTTATTTACAACCAATCACAGTCTTTTTACCTCGATTTTATCAGTTTAATTTACCACTGTAAATCAAGCTCCATTTTAATAATCCAAATAGGTTGTAGTACTACTTTGCAGTTACCGCATGTGGCTACCATATTGTAAGCAGATCGTGGATGCGTGAGATAATATAAAAACATTTGTAGCAATTGATTATACCACAAGAAAAATAAACCACTGTTTGCACTTTCTTAAAAGTGTTTTTCCTAGGTAATAACGTTACAGAAAATATAATTGACATATTTACATCATTGGACATAAAAAATTAATGAATATACTCTTTGCTGTGTTTAATTTTTTCTCCACTTGGGTGCAATCTTAAATTATTGCGATCATTTGGCAATAAATAATATGATCTGTTTGCAGTGATGAACCAGTTAAATATAACGTTTCTCATTTTTTCGAACATCGTCGTTTACATTAAATTGCCTATATAAATATTTTAAAATAACTATATTTAAATAATGATTTGTGAGTAAACAGCTTAATTTTATTCGTTAAATGTCCTAACAAATGCCACTCTTGATTTCCAAATTCTCTACATAAATTCACTCCTCACTTCGCGAGTCGTGAATTTATCGATAATTTGGAAATCACTCGTGGCATTACTTATGATAAAATAATAAACGAAGATACCCCAACGGCCTCAATATCTTTCCCCTATATGGAAACAAAATTGATTACATAAGTAGATGGAAATCTCATGTATTGAGGATGCCAACATCCCGCATTTTAAGTAGAGCCTATGACTACAATGTAACAGAAGACGGGATCTGGGAGTGTTGGAAAAAATCCATATAACTGTAATATGGGCTAGAAGAGGAGATTCTCCTAAACCAAGCGATGGTGACAATTGATGAAGTGGATTGGAGTCACTCTTAGATGAGAACAGGAAAGTGAGCCAATGACATCTCTGGAATGGTATCTACAAAGATTGCCTAGGAAAAGAGGAAGACCAAAAATTACATGGTGCAGCACAGAAACAAGAGAAACTTAACAACAAGGAAAAAGCTGTAAGGAAGTCAGGAATTCGGCAAAAAGAAAACAGAGTCATGTGGCGTGCTTTAACAAAGGCCCAACGTTCCCAAGAGGTGTGGCTACTATTTTTACTAAGCAGGCTTCATAGTCTGCAATGAAGATATAATAATAACAAAATCCAACTCGGGACGTTTTACTCTGGTTTGAACAAACTAGCATCCCCTCGCTGAGGCAGATGAAGCAAGAAACGACGAAGGAAAAAAAATATGTTTGCTCAATGTATTTTGAAAGCAACACAAAATTTTGTTTGCCTTCACATATTCCATCTCATACTTTATTGGCTCAGTACTTGTATCTCTCTTGTTCTCAAGTTGTTGTCTGTTATGACTGGAAAACACTGAGACTTATATAAACACCGAAACAGATATATTTCTCTGTAAATAATCCAGACTCCTTTGTTTCAAATCCAATTTACTGCGCAAATACGATTTTCATATAAATTTATATTTCATTTGATTAAGGGCTTAATAGTGATTATTTTCCTTTTGTTTTCTTTAATGTACAAAATTGCTTATTAATGATCGTGAATGAAGGAAAGTATCTAAGGTAAGGCTGAGAAAATTATGCTTAAGCTGGATACAATATATATATATATATATATTATATATATTTGTTTTTAATTTCACCCCCCCCCCCTATTTTATAACATCCAGAGTATTTAATTATAGGTTTAATTCCTCTTTTAACTATTTATTATTTTGTGACTATTAAATATGTTCACTAAATGTTCTGCCCAAGAGCAGGTCTTTCACTGCAAACTGAGCATTTTCCACTCTTCCATTAACTCAGCTTTCCTTTTGTATCCGTATACAAACCATTTATTTTAATATTGTCTATCATCTGATGTCTTTTTCTGCCTCTAACTTTCTTTCCGTTGACCATTCCTTCTAGGCTTCAGTCAGTAGGCAGTTTCTTCTTAGCCAGTGCCATTCTAAATAGTTTTCTTCTTCTTTATGAGTTCCAGCATTGTTTTTCCTTCACCCACCCTATGTAGCACTACTTTAGTTTTTTATTTTGTCTGTCCATTTTATACGTTCCATCCTTCTCGATTTCCACATCTCAAAAGCTACCAGTCGCTTTTCCTCATTCCATCGTGATGTCCACGTCTCTGTACCATACAAGGTTACACTCCACAGAAAATACTTCATTAGCCTTTTCCGTAATTATTTTTCCAAAGGTCCGCAGAAAATGCTTCTCTTGTTGTTGAAAGCTTCTTTTGCCATTGCTATCCTCTGCTTTATTTCTTGACCGCAGTTCATGTTACAATATTCATAGTACAACCTAATATTTGAAGCTCTACACTTGCTCAATGAGCTCATCTTTAATCCTCATGCTTATCATCCTTGGTTTGCTTCCTATAATCACGGCCTTCGTCTTATTTATATTTACCTTCATCCCATAATCCTCACACTTGTCATTTAGCTCCAAAAACATGTGTCTCAGTATCATTGCATCTTTTACTAGCAAAGCCATATCATCAGCAAATCTTATGCACTTAATTTTTCTACCTCCCATGTTTACCCCTCCCGTATTCCTGAAGCAGTTCTTTATTACGTCTTTCAGTTAGATATTCAAAAGCGTAGGTGATAGAGGAGATCCTTGCCATTTCTCTTCTCTCTGACATTTCTTCTCTTATCTTCATTTTTATTCGCTGATTCATATGAAGGTTACTTATAAGCCTCCTTTCCTTCCAGTTCACGCCAATTTTATTCAAGATCCTCATGAGTTTATTCCAATTCGCTCTGTCAAAGGTCTTTTCCAAGTCAACAAATACTGCATAACTTCTTCATATTTTTCTATATATCTTTCTCCTATTGTTCGTATCAATCCAATTACATCTCTCGTACCCTTTCCCTTCCTGAAGTCAAACTCTTCTTCTTCTAATTCGCTTTTCATTGTAGAACGTAAATTCCGATTCAGTATTCGCAGGATAATGTCTCAGTCGGTATCCTATTTATAGACTTTAAAATCTGAAGCGTACTTAAGTTAAACTGATCCTACTACAGGCTTTAAAAATACTTTGGTGTAGTGAGAGGGTTAAGGCTTCCATATTTTTAGACATTCAGCATGAAATGTTATCTGGATTAACAGCCCTACGTGACGGCCGTATTTACCCTCAAAATAGGTAAAAACAAAATGGACACACTTTTCTGTTAGAGGCTTAGTCGACCCCAGGTCTATGGTTGCACCAGAATGTTTAAGCTAGTTCTAAAACAAACGTAAAGAAAAGATTAGACAAAACATGTATGCAAGTGATTAAAACTAGCTAAAATCGCCATGTTGATTTGAGCCGAACAATTATCTTTGTTAATATTCAGAGGTAGAAAAAGCCATTTAAAAGTTCAACATTAGGTTATTATTCATCTTGCTTGACCCTTAGGTCTTCTTAAAATAAACAAGTATCTTGTGTATATGCTTCATCTGTTTTTTATAGAATTTTATTATTATGACAGTTAGGCCCTACTGTAGGCGCAACAGAACAAATAGCAAATGAAGCACTTGCCCAGCTTATTTAGGATAATAGCTGCAGTCTCCTCGACGCCACAGACTGACGTGAAGCGAGTATACGCAGGATGACAAGACGTTAGTTCGCAAACCATCCACTAACGAATCAGGCCAATGTTCTGGTGTGTCGGACAGTATCTTAATATAAGAGGGGAAAAAAACTAATATTTGAGGATGAACTATTTAATATTTTTGTACCAAGAGAGATGAATAGATTAAAAAATAGAAAAAAACAAACACATAATAATGAACTATATGATCTTTTGGAAAGTCAGATTTAATAACGATAGGCAATGTATTGTAGACTACGATGGGCAGGATACGTGTCACGAATGGGGAATGAAAGGAGGTTGCAGAAACTTCTTGTAGAGAAACCAGAACGAAATACGAAGTATATAGGCCCAGAATAAATTTGAAGAATAGCATTAACAGTAAATGGAAAGAGGTGGATTTTATAGGGAATGACTTGACATATTAGCTTCGGTGATGTTCCTGCAGTTTTAATGGTGGCTAATTTATTTTACGCCTAATATAATTAGACACTATTGTATTAAAATAGATTTAATATAATTCTTATTCACTACTGTTTTCTACAAGTAAATACAAGATAGCTGTAACTGCATTAGTAGAAAGTAAATACTAATAAATTACTAAATTACTTACTAGGTTTACAGGCCTACATACGTTTGTCTCAGAAATCAGCGTCTTTATTACGATCGCCAGAACTCACCTGCGAAAAGAAAAACTATATAAGTACAGTAATATTAACAGAAAATAAAACAAAATAAGTATGTGGTTTAGTGGTTGCTATCCTCTCCCAGAACAATACAACATATTGCGGGCAGAGTTTAAATCAGAGAAGCTGCGTGTTCTTGGGTTTATTTTGTCCAAACCTCAACCTGTAGTTTATATGTCAAAGTGAGTATGTGTTCTTGGGCGATTCGAAATCACAGATGGATATCTTAATGTCAAGAAGAGTCCGGTAGTATTACTTTACTCCTGGCGCGACAGGCCTACAAGACCCTTAGCTTACCAGCCGGCTGTTGGCCTCACATCCACATGTGTTAATTACAGAGGTAGATGATAATCAGCCAGTGTAGGGGTGACATGTGGTCAGCATGTCGAGTCCCCCAGCCGTTATTGCTGGTTTTCTCAACCTGGAGCCGCTACTTATTGTAGCTACCCAAATGCATCACGATGCTGGGTGGGCACCGGTCCCATACTGGCCGAAATACCATGAGAAAATTTCTTCCCTATGGAGACTCGAACCAGCGCAAGTCCCGTAGCTCTGCGCCAAGGCTTCCTGCCTTAATCACTCGGCTACGGCGCGGGACGTCCGGTAGTATTAGAGCATGGTTATTGATAAGTGATGACTAGGTATGAAAACACACCTTCCAATTCAAATCCTACGTCGGATAGGCTGGCAGGGTAAGACACTGCAATTCACTTGTCAGTTGGGAAAAACTGCATTTAAACTAACGTGAACTATTTTCAAAGTCCTATAGAACAAGAGTGCGCATGCGCCAGAGTTTATAGAGCGAGCGATAACCCACCATCGAACCACATATCCATTATCATACTAGATTATTATCGATATAGTACTAGAGTTCAAAAAGCTTATGCTAGATGGCAGTAGGTTACTATGATATTTAAATGACCAATCTTTGCAATAAATCCCCAAATCTATGTAAAAATGTATTAATAATATTAAAATTACAAATCGTTTATTAAAAAATGGGTGTACACTTACTTATCACTTCCTAACGCCGATCCAACCAGCGATAACCCAAAACAGCGATAGAAAAATCATGCACTAAGTAATATACTCTGTGGAGAAATAGCATCACAATATTGTCTAACAGTGTTATGGTACTGTGATTTGGGTATTTAAATAAATACTTCAAAATTGTCTAATAATGTTATAAAAATTGTTTTAAAAAGCTTAAAATATTTAAAAAATGTCAGCAAATACAGACGAAGAGCTATAGTTTACAACAATAAACTGAAAAATCAAGCTAAGTAGAAGTCCAGTTGAGCCGTCAGTTAAGTTCTTTCATTGGGAGTGCACCAGTAAGCGGGTAGTGAGCCTTGTACTGCGGTCTAGAGTGGCGGAGTTACACACAATGTAATTCCTTCAGCACACGCATTTCGTGAATACAAAAGTCATATAAAATTAATGTAGTATGCCTGTTGAAAAATATTTTATAAGTATATAGTGGCCAGATTCCAGTTCAGAAACCCTATTATCAACCACTAATTCTGAATGGACTGTAACTTGCGGTAAGTAATTAATATGTATATTTTCACCTTGCATTTAGTAAATAAATTGAAATTATTATATTCAAAACACTTGAATTTCAAGCATATTCACAAACTGCACTTCACAAGAACTTATATCAGTGACACTTTCGTTGTAATATACACTTTTTTTGTAATACGACTGTTCGTGGCTTCCACCCATTGGCCATTTTACGAAACAGTGACAAAGCAGAGTTGCAAAGCTCCAAGCTACGGCTACTGGCCTTTGAACAACCAATCAGAAGTAATTTTGGATGCAGCCAACATAACAGTATGACCTTTCTCTGTAATAAGTTGAAAAAAAGAGAGTATACAACTTTAAGATAATTTCAAAATAAAATAAAGACACAAAGTGAAGATATAGATCTTCCAAAGAATAAATGTAAATAATTATCATTATTATTTAACTTTATATTGCAAGGTAAGAGGTTCAACTGAGTAAGGAAGAAGAAGAATTTAACCTCTATATTAAATGTAATATTATAACCAATATCATTACTTATCTTAGCTTTATACAATATTCCGATTTCATTTGTTGTAAAAAAATAACGTGTTTACATTATTCTCTGTCTATAAAGGTAAACTCCATATGGTGTCTGATTAATATTATTGGTATTATACTTTGGTTTATATTACATATTACTTATCTATAATTTCCTTCTCATCTTGATTTTTTTCATTCAATACCCCGGTTTTATAATTTCAACATTTTTTGGTGTTCTCTCCTGGCATTGACGTAATTGTAACCCACTTGTGAGTTTAGCGCGTCTAGAAGGGGAGTTACATTACCCCGATATATTGGATGATAGTGATGATGATGGTGATGATAGTTAGTGCGTCCAAATTTAATCTAAGGTGAATATGATTGAAGATGGTTATAATGGCCATGATGTTCGGGCACAGTTTGGGCCTTATAGTTTTCTCATATTTATCTTACAGATGAGGAAAACCCTTCACAAACCCTCACCAAGGAAACTCGGTCCGACTGGAGATCGAACCCGAGCTTATTACCCTATGTAATATTGCTTTATATTAGATTGTCTCATAAGTAATGTCTGTTTTTACACGCTTTATATATTAGCTTGACCAGTATCTATCTATCTATCTATGTAACGGAATCTTTCAACGCGATATTCACCCACTTAAAATCATTGAATCGACTTGAAACTTTGTATACTTGTAGAGGACCCGTGACAATACAATAATTTCATATTTATTTTCTAAAATCCTGGCCATAATCATCAGAAAATCAAAAAAAGTGTTTTTGTATCAATGTAACGGAATCTTTCAACGCGATTTTCACCCACTTAGAAACATTGGATCGACTTGAAACTTTGTATACTTGTAGAGGACCCGTGACAATATAATAATTTCATATTTATTTTCTAAAATTCTGGCCATAATCATCAGAAAATAAAAAAAAGTGTTTTTCTATCAATGTAACGGAATCTTTCAACGCGATTTTCACCCACTTAGAAACATTGGATCGACTTGAAACTTTGTATACGTGTAGAGGACCCGTAACAATACAATAATTTCATATTTTGTTTCTAAAATCCTGGCCAGAATCATCCGAAAAAAAAAAAAATGAAAACTGGTATAATATGTTGCGGACTTGAGTTTTTAGTCAATCTTTGTAAGAGCTCAGTTGGTAGAGCAGTGAACTCTTAGTGCTATATAATTTCAGTAATCCATACGTCGCTGGTTCAAATCCGGCTGGGAGTGTTTTTTTACACGCTTTATATTAGCTTGACCTGTATATATCTATCTATCTATGTAACGGAATTTTTCAACGCGATTTTCACCCACTTAAAATCATTGGATCGACTTGAACCTTTGTATACTTGTAGAGGACCCGTGACAATACAATAATTTCATATTTATTTTCTAAAATCCTGGCCATAATCACCAGAAAATAAAAAAAGTGTTTTTGTATCATTGTAACGGAATCTTTCAACGCGATTTTCATCCACTTAGAAATATTGGATCGACTTGAAACTTTGTATACTTGTAGAGGACCCGTGACAATACAATAATTTCATATTTATTTTTTTAAATCCTGGGCATAATCATCAGAAAATAAAAAAAAAGTGTTTTTGTATCAATGTAACGGAATCTTTCAACGCGATTTTCACCCACTTAGAAACATTGGATCGACTTGAAACTTTGTATACGTGTAGAGGACCCGTAACAATACAATAATTTCATATTTTGTTTCTAAAATCCTGGCCAGAATCATCCGAAAATAAAAAAAAATGAAAACTGGTATAATAGGTTGCGGACTTGAGTTTTTAGTCAATCTTTGTAAGAGCTCAGTTGGTAGAGCAGTGAACTCTTAGTGCTATATAATTTCAGTAATCCATACGTCGCTGGTTCAAATCCGGCTGGGAGTGTTTTTTTACACGCTTTATATTAGCTTGACCTGTATATATCTATCTATCTATCTATGTAACGGAATTTTTCAACGCGATTTTCACCCACTTAAAATCATTGGATCGACTTGAACCTTTGTATACTTGTAGAGGACCCGTGACAATACAATAATTTCATATTTATTTTCTAAAATCCTGGCCATAATCATCAGAAAATCAAAAAAAAGTGTTTTTGTATCAATGTAACGGAATATTTCAACGCGATTTTCATCCACTTAGAAACATTGGATCGACTTGAAACTTTGTATACTTGTAGAGGACCCGTGACAATACAATAATTTCATATTTATTTTTTTAAATCCTGGGCATAATCATCAGAAAATCAAAAAAAAGTGTTTTTGTATCAATGTAACGGAATCTTTCAACGCGATTTTCACCCACTTAGAAACATTGGATCGACTTGAAACTTTGTATACGTGTAGAGGACCCGTGACAATACAATAATTTCATATTTTGTTTCTAAAATTCTGGCCAGAATCATCCGAAAATCAAAAAACTGAAAACTGGTATAATAGGTTGCGGACTTGTCGAGTTTTTAGTCAATCGTTGTAAGACCTCAGTTGGTATAGTAGTGAACTCTTAGTGGTATATAATTTCAGTAATCCTTACGTCACTGGTTCAAATCCGGCTGGGAGGGGTTTTTTTTTGTAGAAGAGTATTACTTTTACCTCATACTACAATAGTATCGAATTTAAAGTTATTTACATTTTTATGTTATTCTGTAAATATTAAAACTAAAAAATAAAAAAATTAATAATAGTTTTAAAAAACTAAAAGAACACGCTTTATTAGAAAACTAAAAAATGAAAAATAATTTTAATTTCCAATACGCTTGGATAAAATAAAGTGGTCAACAAAAAAATCATCTCCAACACATGTAGAATAAAATTAGAGTTATCAACAAAAAGAAAATAATTTTACCATCAAAAGCGTGGGGTGCTTTTTATGATTTTTACATTTTCTTCTTAGAGAGCTTACTTTTACCAATATCTGTTTATTATAAATATATTAATTTATATAGAGCACCCCACGCTTTTGATGGTAAAATTATTTTCTTTTTGTTGATAACTCTAATTTTATTCTACATGTGTTGGAGATGATTTTTTTGTTGACCACTTTATTTTATCCCAAGCGTATTGGAAATTAAAATTATTTTTCATTTTTTAGTTTTCTAATAAAGCGTGTTCTTTTAGTTTTTTAAAACTATTATTTATTAGTGTTATGTTGTGCTGGTGGAATTTTGAAGGCGTGATTCACTGGGAGATTGTTCCAAACGGCCGTTCAGTCGATGCGGAGCTTTATTCTCAACATCTGTACTGAGTCCATGAAATATTGAGGGTCACGGGTTTAAATCCGACCGCACGAACAACCATGTCAAAAATTCAGGAAATTGGGAGGAACCGAACTACTAACATAACCATCATTTAGCCCTAATCTTCCGCGTTCAGATTACCAACTTTTCGATCCATGGCAAATTTATTGCGCGAAATTTCAAAAACATTGAAGCTGTGGAAGTGGATCTCAACGAATTCTTTGCATCAAGAAGCAGAGACTGATACAATCGCGGTATAATAAACCTCTCTGAAAGATGGCTCAAGACCATAGAATATGTTGGTCTTCACTTTGAAGGGTAGTTTAATTTCTTGTAAGAAAATATTGGAATAGTATATTACGATGCGAGGTTGGAAAGTGATTTTTACAAAATCGAGGAAAATGTTAAAACACCGAGCGACAGCGAGGTTTTTTATTTCCGAGATTCTGTAAAATATACGTGCGTTGTACATTATTTTTGCGCGATGATGTTTTCAAAACAATAAAAAATAGTAAATAATAACTTCTTTGTTGGAAATATTTACGTTCATTGTCAACAATTGACTAACATTAACAGTGTGGGCAATGTTTATTAGTTCAAACTACAGGAGATAGAGAGACCAATTAGTGATAAAATTGTGCAAGTAAGTATTTATTGTTTTATATTATTTCAAATAAACTTTAATTTATTCAAAAAGCAGTTATTTGATTCGTGTAATGTATATTAACACTACATTTTGGATATTGTTTGTATGTAGTATACAGAGAGAGCAGTGGTTTTACTTCCCACACACGTTTTGTAATATGTAATATTACAGTAAAGTTATTTAGGTTTGGCAGCCCCGAAATGTAGAAGTTGAACTTTCAATCATGGTCGCCATTGCTGTAAGTACAACAAAACACACTATCGCGCAATTATAAAGTTTTAATTTAAAAATAACCAAATTAGTTATAAGAGAGAACCTGTAATATATTCCTCTTTGTATTAATGAACTTTTCCGTTTGAGAGTGCATACTATAATATGAAACTTACTCTTACATTCTTATTTTATTTTCTGTTCCTCCCATTAACTACTCATTTATCTCCATTATATATTTAATGCATAATAAACTACGTAACTCAACTGCACCCGAGCATGAGAACGTGTCATTACTACCTAAGAGTAAAGTGATCCTACTGAAGACTTAGGAGGCTCTTGGGATAGTAGAAGATTACATCTCGCACATTTCTAGACAATCGGCACGAGATTGCAAGTTGTCAACCCTGCGTGACGACCGCCTTTACCTTCAGAATAAGCGTCTAATATTCGTTAATATCACTAATAAGAATGTAAGAGTAAGCTGAGTAATCTAGTCATGAAGCCCTGGCAAAGGTTTAGGCCAATTTAAAATCTATCCCCTTACCGGGATTCGAATTTTCCTGGTTTCAGCGCACATCCATTACGAACTAAATTAAGGCTTGTTCTCTCAATAATATGTACAAAAATGTATTCGGAATAAAAAATACCCAAAAAATTATTCTAATATATTTTAATGTTACCGTGTTAGTGCAAATAAAGTATACACAAAATTATCTCTTTTCTATGTAACTTATGCATCACTTCTCTACATATATGACCACGATGACAAAGGATATATGGCAAAGAAACTAAAAGAAGAATATGAAAAACGGGGACTGTATATAAATATACAGAAAGTAAATAGCTGAGTATAGGGGAAGAAATGGAAATATAAATTAAAACAATGGAGAAGAACTAAAATGTAGTATTTAATGCACTTATTTAGGAACAAAATTATACCATTCAGGCGATAATACAGTGGAAATGAAAAATAGAATCGCACAAATAATAATATAATAAAGCAATAAATGCTTTAAAACTCTGATTGGTGGAGCACGAATATTACAAAAAATAGAAATTACAAATATATCAAACCATAATTCAGAATATACACACAACAGCCGACAAAGGTAACGTATCAGTACTAATCAACAAGGACAATTACATTGAGAAAACAAAACATTTATAGATAAAAATATATTTTTAAAAATTGACAAATGTGCTACAGCTTAATTTATTAGAACATTAAAAGAAACCTGGACAATAAGTTGAAAACAAGCCAACAAGCTGTTAGCAGTAAAAATGGATATTTGGAGGTGATTGACGGGAATTTCAAGAAGGGATAAGGTCAGAAACAGCACAAGAAGGGAAACTATGCAACTTGAAAAAAAAAAACATATTAGGAAAAATAGATGAAAAATGTTTGAAATGGTATGGAGACCCCATAAGAATGGAAGAAGAGATAATACCAAAGAAGATCCTTAATTGGAAAGCTAATGGAAGAAGTGGGAGAGGCTGGCCTAGAGAACGATGGATGGATGGAGTGAAGAAACGTATTGGAAGCTAGAGTTTGAGGGAAGAAGATGCTTTAGACAGGAACATCTGGCGACAGATTACTTTGGGTTGAAGGAGAAACAATGTATTGTGGAATATTTGTACAAAACGTGAAAAATAACAAAAACAGGTTTAATGATTATACCTAACAATGAATCTAATAAACATACAAATAAATGCAAAAAAAAAACAATCCAACCCTCCCAGTAACTAAAGCTTTACCCAAGATATATAAAAACAACTACCCAATGGAGAAAATAGTCAAATGCATAAATGCTCATAATTACAAAATTTCCAAATTACTCAAAAACTTAATAAAGATATCAAATTAGAAGACCGATATACTACAAAAATTGTATGAATTAGCAGATAAGCTCTAAAATATAGAAATCGACAATATTACGAAAATGACGTCATTTAATATGAAGAACCTGTACACTAATATTTCAATAAATATAACTTTAAACATAATAAAACATGAACTGGAAAACAGTAATGTGAACACGCAGTACATAAATCAACTATACAAAATCACAAAAACTCTAGTTAAACAAAATTATTTCCATTATAATAATGAAATATGAATAAGAAGATGGAATCCCAATGGGATCTCCCACATCAGGTATATTATCTGAAATATTTTGGAAAACAACATTATTGTTATTATCGTATAAAATGTTGTTTGTACATGACATTTACATTGCTACATTATTGTATCTTTAACTGTTTATAATTAGTATAGTGTATATCTATATTTGTCAAATATTTATTTGTATTTGTGCTGGTTGAGTGGAAGAGAGGGCCTTATGGCCTTAACTCTGCCAGAATAAATAAAGTATTATTATTATTATTATTATTATTATTATTATTATTATTATTATATTATTATTATTATGAAAAATTAATAAACAATTTTAACATAAAGCTAATCACAAGATATGTTGAACAAAATGCATAATAAAATAGAATTTACATAGGAGATAGAACATAGTAACGAAATAAACTATCCAGACCTTACGATAACGAAACATATAGGCGTGAAAACATAGGACAATAACTGTAGAACAAAAAACATAGTACCTTCTAGGCGTGTCATACCATGGATTTTTTACGCAATAATGTACTAGTTTTGTATTCGGACTGCTGAAATGAAGATGTCGAGAGCAATAGCAGGATACCAAAGGACCGATAAAAGAAAAACAAAGGTATCAGAATAGAACTTAATATATTTAATCTCTGTGAGAGAATAAAATATTATCAAAATGCTTATCTTCAGCACGTATTACGAATTAATGAATAGCGCATACCAAGAAGAATGTATAATTATAAACCAAAAGGGAGAAGAATGTAGGGAAGGACCATTGAAGAGATGGAAGGACCAATTCGACCTATATTGAGATCGGAACAGGCCATTGGGTTTAATCCTTGTTGTTGTTGATGGTGATGATGATTGTAATCGGACTTGGCAAACCTTAGATAACTAAACAACCAACCTCCCATTCTTGGATGTGAGATCTCTCTCTCCTGCAATAGACAGTGCACCCACAGCCCACGGCAGTCACATTGATATAATGCATGTCTATATATTTCACGATAATCTGGAAAACGGTGAATGGGAACGTGAATGTATTACATTTCCCGAATATATACATATGGTGGTGGAAATAAATAAAATATCATTGAGGAAATTGACTTGTCCCCGGATTTGATATCTGACAGTTATAATATCTCGATCACGAGGAAAAACCAGCATCATAAATAACAAAAAATATAGAAGTACTAGAATAATACGGTTCAGAATACTCAAATTATGAATTACATTCTCGGAGGGGAAATAAATTATGGACCGATCAATTAGAAGAATACTGTAGACAATAACAATCCATTACGCCTATTACATGAAAGACTTATAAGGACGGTGACGTGTGGGGACAATTAATTTAGTACGCTTATTTACCTAGCAGATATCAACGAGTGACATGTGGTTAGCACATCGCCTCAATGAGACATCTAGTAAGGCAACTAATGTATCACTAGGATGGATGAATGTCAACTAAATGTTTGCACAGAGGCCTTTCATTCAGGCTTGCGGTTTTTTCGAGCTTGAAAATCTTCAGACTCGGGACCCACAGCTTAATGTCCCTTTGTGCCTTGGAATTTTCCATCCTAAAAATACATCGGCCACGGCCGGGTATAAACATGGTGGTACATACTAACGGCAAAAATACCCAATGTATTGCAGTACTGCTTCTTAATAAATAATATGGGGGTGATTTCTGCATCCTCATTGTATGTATCTCAAGAGCAACTTGATGGATATATTACGACCCAAACGATCTGCCTAAAGTATAATTGAAGTTTTATTTAATTTGTCCCATAGATTGCATGAGACCTTCTGACGAAGGTTCGAGTTTTCTGATACCTTCAATGCGTATTTTGGAATATTGCTTCCTTAATACCAAATAATCAATTCACATTCCACTCTCACATGAACACACACATACCCATTTATACCATAAGACTTCGTCTATCAATCATTCAGATTAGATAAATCTAATATAATTCTCTGATAACACTGGTCAACATGATTTTTTGTCTCATGAGTGCCAATAGTTGTACTTAATGCAGTTTTTTATCTTCAAATATGTATTCGGAATTTCTCCATCACCCACAGTTTTTTTATTTCAATTTCAATTAATGGATTTAAATAATCATTTTTTAATAAACGTTTTTTCGTCCATTTGTCCATTGTAAAATAAAACCAAATGAGCTAACTCAAATGGTTTCAACTATGGAAAAGACATATCAAGGCAAATGGAATCATAATATGCTGGCCGATTATTCTTGACCATCAAGAGGGATGCTCCACAGGCGAAATATAGCTGAAAATCGTAATTTCTTACTTTTTAGGTGAGTCCGAATGTTCGAATATTGTGTAGTTACGAATGTAGAAAATATTAATGTGTTTGAAATTATAAATTCCTGTCTCTCGGAAACCTTGCGTGATGGAGAAAAACCGATATCATATTTGAATTCAGGTGACAAAATACTATCAGAATCACATATTTTTCTTTCTACAAAAAAAAGTTTATGTTTTGTTGCTCAGTGTAACTGTAAATAGGTTGTTGATTACAAAATCGCTACTTAATAAGATATGATTTTTTAAACCGAGAACAGGCACTATTCTTAAGAGATACCATGAATGAAACGTCCTTATGACTCGGGGTATATTAGAGTCTGAATAAGCAACTGTCCCGCGCCGTAGCCGAGTGGTTAAGGCAACAAACCTTGGCACAGAGCTATGGGACTTACGCTGGATCGAGTCTCCATGGGGGAGAAACTTTCTCATGTAATATCGATCAGTATGGGACCGATGCCCACCCAGTATCGTAAGGCATTTGGGTAGCTACAATAAGTAGCGACTCCAGGTTGAGAAGACCAGCTATAACTGCTGGGGGACCCGACATGTTAACCACGTGTCACATCTACACTGGCTAGATGATCGCCTATCTCTGTGATTAACACATGAGGCCAGCAGCCGGCTGGAGGTCATGGGCCCTCTAAGTTTGGATGATAAGCAACTACTTCACCCTGAAGATAAACTATAGGAGATGATCCAGTAAATTTAAGTGTTTTAATTATTTTGCGACTTTTTCTATTCTGTTAAACTTGGAGGTGGGGTATTGATTTAGCACTATTACCTGAAATATATATTGTGCTTTCCCCTCTGTAGAACGAAATCCATTCTACGGTGTTTTAAAGTCTGTTATCAAGTCTACATCAAGCATTCACAGTTCCATTTGGGATGGGGCCAGTGCTTCGAGGAAGGGCTAAAATCTTCCCTTTAGCCCTATTATTTCCTAAGGTGACACCACAGACTTGGAGTCATGAGGGAAGTACATGAATATTCCCCGATTAGATCATCACAACCACTATTTTAAAAACTACCTGTGGTTTGCTAGACCTGACTTGTGTACCTAACATTAGACGAAGTGAAGGATGATATAAATTTAAGGAATTAACATGAAATGACATGTTGAGGAGCCCTCCACATTACGCCAATGAAGTTCAAGGTTAACTCACAAGAAATTTCCAATTAAGAGGATCGGAAGATCAGGTCCCATTGAATGACCTCCAAGGTAAGGAGATTTGACCCTTTTAAATTCCTTTCTTTGAGGATACGTAAAATGCATTGCTTACCGAACTCCAGTAGAAGACCTGGCTGATCTCCGAAGACGGATAAGAAACGCTTATGCTTCAATCACATCAGTAACACTGCGGAACACATATAGAATACCTTCTTCTTAATCATAATTTGTAGGATTTTCATTCTGTTTATTCCCAAAATCACTCCTCGGAGAAAGACGTATTGGATGTACTTTTACTGTCTATCCATCTCTTGGCTGGTCTTCCTCTTCTTCCCTCCCATCCATTGGTCTATCATCTTTAGCTCTTCTTGCAAGTTGGTGATCTTCCATACTTTTTATATGACTTTCCCAATATTTTCGTCTATCTATAACAAATTTGGTTATGTCTTGAATATGACATTTGTCCCTAATTCCTGTGTTGTGTATCTTATCAAATAATGTTTTCCCTGAATAGTTCTTAAGATCTTCATTTCATATGTGCTTATCTTTGTTTAGCTTTTGTTATGTCAGCCCTAGTTTATGTTCCACATACAATAACTGGTTGAACTACCGTTTTTATATGCGGGGTTTGCTTACTATTGATATATGTTGTTGCGCCATATTAAAGAGAGAATACCGTTTGATATTATTCGGGAGACCTGAGGAGCACATGTGGAGATCTATTGAAACATGAATAGTTTCTATGTAAGACAAGAAGAGAAACATATTTCTAAATTCATTGAGTAACAGAAATGTGTATTTCTTTATGGTAGTGAATCAACGGGAAACACAGTATGTGTGTATATATATATATGTGTGTGTGTGTGTGCAGTGTGTGTCAGTTAACGATCTGGCGGCTGCAATTTTTATTCATCGAAAGCAAACTTGGCAAATAGCAATTGATTTAAAAAGTAAGATCGAGCTCTTTAAATGTCAAACTGGGACCGTTTCAGGAGTAGGAAATCACCTGAAGCGAAAATTTAATAATCGCTCCACCATTCGCAATTTTCCATGTTCGACAATGAAACTCGGCGGGCCTGTATGCTATTAAAAAAACGAGGAAGGTATTCTCCAAAAATCAGCGAAATTCTACAGTTAGAAGTGGGGGTTTACCTGAAACCCGAAATTAAATATTTACTCAAACAACCGCTATGTTTGTACACGGTATAATTTAATTCACCCGATGAACTTGCAATGTATACTAGAAGACACATTAGTTTTAAGATTTAATGCTTTTAATTACGTGAATTTATGTAGCTATAATGAGTAGCAGCTCCAGGTTGAGAAAACTAGCTATAACAGCTGGAGAACCCGACATGCTGACCACATGTCACTCCCATACTAGCTGGATGACCGTCCACATATTATATGATTAAAACATTGGTATGTGAAATCAATAGCCAACTGATAGGCTGAGGATCTTCTAAGCCTGTCACTCCATGGAGTACAATGGAAAAATAAATAGGTAGATATTATTTAAACTAGTGTAAACTTATACAATAATACGCAAATAAGTAATAACTAAAGGTAATGAATTATTTGTTTCCAGTGAAGTCAGAAACGTTTAAATAAGCTGGCATTAGAATTTCAGTTTTGCTAATTTAACATTTAAGAAATATATTGCATAGACCAGTAAAATGGGCCATAAATTCGACTTGCTGAGTAATTTTCTTAGTTTACGCACTTCTTGTCGACCTGTGGAGTCGGAGGAAGATCCTCGTACACGAATTATGGCGGCAGCAGAAATTATTGAGCACACACCAAGTCTTATGGGGCGTGTGTATGAAAGCATGTGTCGCAGGTGCATTTTGTGCAAGAACAAGTGTTGTCACGTGGAACCACACTTGTGATACAACACTTAGAAATAACACTTATTCTGAAACACAAGACACACGATATCAGCCTATTGTGTTTCGATCTTCAAACCCATTTTATAATGAAATTGTACGTTTACGGACATGTGTTTCTTATCAAAACTTCATCTACTAAGTCCCCTCTACAACCCCTAGAAGTCTGTAATACTTATTCTGAAACATTCTGTATATAAAAGAAAACAATTTTGTTCAGTAGTAATTCCGCTAAAAGAATCAGGAATCAATCAGGGATGAAAATCTATCCAATTACAATCACAGATACAAGTAAAGGTGATAAAACAAGGCAATAAGCATACCCAAATTGATCGCAACACGTGTTTCGTCCTTTTATTTAGTAGTGTTTTACTTTGATGCGGTCACCCTGATTATGCGCTGTTCAAAACTTTATGGGCACTCTATATGATAAAAAATAATGTATGTATCTCACGTCGAAGGAAAAAAAAAACTTAATGAGAGATATGTAAACGTTTTAAAACTTAGTGTCTTTATCCAAGTTGAAACAGTCATCCCAAGTGATAACGTCAAATGGAGTTTCAACAGTGTAATGGAAATTCCGACCAAAATTCAGGTTGTAATAACTAGAAATTATAGATATTGTTGCGAGAAAGTAAGATGAGCGCCATTTCAAAGCAAAAGGACTTATCAAAGTGCGATGCAGCTATCCTGGCACGTCCCCGCACTTGTAGCAAGTTAATGGCATCCATTTATGGTTTAAACACACATTGAAACGAAATGTCGTTTTATAGTTGAAATCCAACAGATGAAGGTCTCTTGAAATTGAGTTTCACGTTACGTATTAAAGTGAAGGAACATTTCAACAAGTTTTGGAATACTGGACACATACAGGCTTTCTCAATTGAGTTCTCCCTCCCATGATGTCCCTCAACTGTGTTTGCTGGACGCAAACTGCTCCCATTGGAAACTATTTCAGAGTTTGAGGATGTTGTTTCATACCAAACCTTGTTACCAACGCTTCATATGGTTGAGAATGCCATGTGTGGTGTTATGTTTGTCTATATTGTAGGCGAGTTTGTCCTCATGACCTTCATCAACCTGACCACCAAACAAGATTAGGCCTATAGAATATTCTCTTCTTCCAACTACCAATGTTTAAATTTATTAATACACCACCGTATCTGGAAGTCCAATTTAACTAAATCGATAAGGCTCTTCACAAAATTTTAAGGAAAATTTAATTTATTGAGTTTAATGTAAGTATTTTTTTAAATCATTTGAACATCCGTTGAGGTTACTATATACCTTCGTACCAGAGATTTCACTCGTCCTCAATTATGTTATTTAGCTTAATTTTTAAATAGTTGAGGGCAACCGTGATCGCAGATACATGTTTTATAATTTTATTTTTAAGTCTAGAAGTACATGCGCATGCGTAACATTTATATAATGTAATAATTTTACCTTAATTTCCAATTATTAAGTAAATCAATATTTTTTTCTAGACGGCCCTGTGGCGTAATAGGTTTGAGGCTAGCTCTAGCAATTAAAAAAAAAGGAAAAAAATAAAATTTAAACGTGAAAAGAAATTCCACTCTCAGTCACTCCAAATAGGGTTCACAGTAAACAAATCGGTGATACAGAAGATTATACTCATGGTTTTCCCGTTTTCCCCGCTGAAACGTTTGTTCTACGACTTCTTCACACTAATTCCATCTATTTTATTCAACTTCATGCTATCTACTACTCTGACTATACGACAGAGCTCGTTAGCCGCCATCCTTATACTTAGGTTGTAACTTTAATAGTGGCAACTATTTATTTATTACTAATATACAAGTGACAGATCTGTGAAACTTCTACAATCCTCCAATGTAGTACCCAGTATTGTCTACAACTCGTTGCCACCGATGTGGAAGTCGTAGTATCCCTGTAGCAGCTCCTGTTCTGTTGATGTTTCTGACTGACCGCCTTAATGCCAGCAGAATCTCGTGAACAATCTGGAATCGAATGTTACGAAGTGGTTATTTCATCCTACGGACCAATTCAAAATCACAGGGGCTTAATTTCAGTGAATGTGGTAGATGGAAAAGCATTTCGCACTCCCAGCGATGATACAGATCAGCTATAGGGTGTACCATATGCGTCCGAGCAGTCCTGTATAGTAATGCCCTCTCCCCATATGCTTCCATAAGACCTTAATGACATTGTCGTGCAGTATGGCCATGGCACGTTACATTTTCAACCAAGATCGCTATTCCTGATTTGTAAACATGGCGAAATACAATAGCTTAGAGCGGCAACTCTCTCTCTCCAAAACACATGCGCTTTGACACGTACGGACGAGTCCATTTGCTATAAGATAGGTCATACATATATTAACATGTAACAGAAATTACAACAATTAACTCGGTCTGGTTTCGCTTCAACAACAGTATTGCCACTATTTTTGTTACAGCTCACGTATACCACAGCCATTCAATAATAAGGACTTTATTTCATATCATCCTTATACCTGGTATTGCGTCGGATAACAACAGAAGATTTATTTTTTCCATTTTTCGATTATTTTTCAAAGAAAAAATTAAATTAAAGTGTTTTGATAAAATGAATCGAAGCGATATATGTCTTCAGCTGATGTGCCGCAATATTAATAACATACGTAAACAAACGATGTACAATCTACAGTATTTAGAGTTGGGCAATATTACGGCAATGTGTTCGGTATTATAACGAAACTGACAGTATGTTAAGAGCTAAGGAAATTAGCCAACATAATCTATGACTATCGAAACGAGAGGTTCGTACCTGCGTAGACATGAGCTCTAACCAGGACAATTATGTATAAACAAATTTTGTTTTTTTTGTAGCCAATATACACTGTATCCACAAATATATTATTATACTTTAGACTACTATACGTCGCTTTGGATAATCGTATCTGAATGAATTGGTGGCAATCAAAGGAGAAACTCAAAAAGTTGTGTGCGTGTTAACAATGGAGAATAATGGACAACAATACATAAACTAAACTAAATTAATTTTTTTTGTAGTCTATATGGGTTCATTGTTGGATATAGCAGTCAGGTTAAATGTTAATGTTTGCTGTGCTTTTGAAATTGTGTCGATATTTAAGAAGTTATGAATTAAGTTTTAAACAGTTATGGCGAACCCCCAAGAAAGTAGTTGGTGTGTATTGGAATATCACACCATGCAGAATCCGGTGCTGGTCCAGACTCCTACAGACAGGTCAATTTTGAAGTGGTGCCGTGATTTTGTGGATCGTGGCTGCAATGTATTCAAAGGAAATGCCATTCAGAGAGACCATCTGTCGTTACAGGAATTGTGGATTAAGTGCGGGAGGCATTTGTGCGTAGTCCTAAGAAGTCTGTCCGTAGAGCTAGTCAACAGTTAAACAACCCTAAATCCACCGTATCTAATATCCTAAGTACACGACTGAAGTTCCACCCCTACAAACTTCAATTAGTGCATAAGTTGAAACCTGATGGTCATGCAAAGCGATTAGATTTCTCTGAGCATTTCATGGCACTAATGGAGGATAATGAAGAACTGTCAGAAAAAATAATTTTCAGTGATGAGGCAACTTTCCACGTTAGTGGAAAAGTGAACAGGCTTAATGTTAGGATTTGGGGGAGTAAGAATCCAAACACCATTGTGGAAGTTGAAAGTGACTTCCCTAAAGTGTGCCGCATCGGAACGTAAAGTCTATGGCCCATTTTTATTTCTAGAGACAACGGTGCAAATTATCTTGATATGCTCACTGAATGGCTATTTCCACAATTGTAACAAGAATAAAGCAATGGATATATTTTCCAGCAAAATGGAGCACCTCCTCATTGGCATTTACTGTTGGAGAGCATATGAATTATCGGCGTCCAGGAAGATGGATTGGACATGCCGGAGATGATGACAATGTTTTCTACAAGTGGCCGCCGAGGTCACCTGACTTGACGGTTTGTGACTTCTTTTTATGGTGTTACATAAAGGATCGTGTCTATGTACCCCCATTGCCTCAAAACCTTCAAGAGGTCCAATTCTGTATCATTGCTGCCATCCAGTCAATTTCTTCACATATGTTGGAGGGTGTGTGGCGTGAATGGGAATATTGCCTCGATGTCTGCAACGTCACTCATATTGGCCACGTTCAGTTTCTATGAGGTATAGCAAAAGCGTATTGAGTTTCTCTTTTGATTGTCACCAATTTAATTTAGGTACGATTATCCAAAGCGACGTAGTAGTAGTTTAAAGTATGATACTGTATTTGTGGACACGATGTACTTCGAGTCTAGAAGCATTAGTTGCCGATTTGTTTTAATCTGTCTGATACTTATTTACACCGAGATTCTAAAAAAGGCCACACTTTGATAAATTTATAATTTTTACATTAGGCTATCAAATTAAGTTGATCGATAGCTTAAAATGTTGGTACAAAACATTTAGGTTAATTTTTTTAATTGAAGTTTCCTCCTTGATGGCACGTTGCTCTGTACACAACAATGGCTTTTTCTGGTGAATTCTAAAAACGGGCCAAATTTAGGGGACCACGTGTACGTGCAGATTCATCGAGTATGAACGATATTCACTCAAGCTGAATGTTTTCTGCGCCATGTCACATAGAAAGTTGTACCACCCGTTTTTATTTATGACAGAATATCGATGGCATATGTTACCTTGACTCGAACTTTGGTTAATGCCACAACTGAATGAGGATTCAGATGATTATCTTTCCAGCAAGATGGAGCCCCGCCTCTCTACCATTGTCAGAATTGTAATTATTTTAATCGGGTGCTTCCAGAAGGTTGGTTAGGACGAATAGGACCTATTGACAATAGGGTTATGTAATGGTCTCCGCGATCCCCAGATTTAACCCCCTGGGATGTTTATATGTTGGGTTACATAAAGGACATTGTTTTCGTCCCTTCTCTATTACTCACCCTCACCCTATGAGCACTTCTAATAAGGATTGAAGAAACTTCAGCCACAGTCACACCTGTCATGTTTTTAAGAGTCTGGAAAGAGTTGGACTACCGCATTGATATTAGTCGCATTACACACGGCGCCCACATCGAGGCAATGTAATGCGATGCCTCACAAAAAAAAGTCGAATGTATCATATGATCCATCAATCATCAGCTAGTTATGACAAGATATTATTTGAATATTAGCTGTAAAGTAAATTAATTTGCTTAACATTAAATAGTTAAGTACGCAACAAGGGAGATAAGTAGGGCATTACTAGCTGAGGAGATGTGTTTGAGCCCGAGCTTTAGCGAGAACTAGCAAATAAGTTTGAAACTAGTAAAGTACTTACTTCCCGAAATGCGTTTGTAATTTTGCTCGCTCCTATACTAATAATTATGTTTAGTTTTTATATTTCATGGAGATTTATATATTGATTTGAAGACTTCAATTGTTTGATAGCAAGGGAATGTTGATAAAAGAACTGCAATTGTTTATTTATTTTATTTTATTTATTTTTTCAAATGCCCCAGGTTTGTCTTTCGACATTCCTGGTTTCTCTCCTGGCATGTCGTATTTGTAACCCAATTCTGAGGTTGGGGCGCCTGGAAGGCGGGGTTACGTTGCCCCGATGATATGATGGGTGATGATGAAGAAAATGGTGCACCAGGAGAGTCCCTAAACCTAAGCTTAACTTAAGATGAATATGAATGATGATGATGCGATGGCCATATGATTTCGGGGACCGTTTGGGCCTTAACGTTTTCCTGAGATTTGTCTTACAGGTGAGGAAAAACCCCGATAAAAACCTCCCTAGAAAAACTGTCCCGACCGGGGATCGAACCCGGGCCCGCTGCGTGACAAGGCAGCACGCTACCCCGAGACCACAGCGGTGGACCTGCAATTGTTTATTGTTATCTGAATTAGTGACAGACATTTTAAATAAGAGTTTCAGATTGCATAATAATTACATATATGATTAACTGTGTGGCAGAGGAAGCGGCGAAATGCTGCGATTCATTTTCTACGTATTACCAGCGAAGTCGAAAAATATATATGAAAAAGTATGCAGAATATTTAAGGACTGAAGTAAATTAAAAAACTGTAGTACATAAAGTGGAGAAACATATTGAAATAATTAATAAAAATACTAATAAAAATCAACCAAACTTTGTGGCTAACTTTAACAATTGTAACAACTGTTCACTCACTATAAATTTGAATTATCAAAGAGAGAAATAATTGTGATGCAATACAATATTATTGTATTACTCAATAAAATTTTAAGTAGGTAAGATGTTTACATTATCAATTAAGTCAATTATGTTTTTCCCTAAGGAAGTAAGTTGTCGTTGTCAAAGGATACCAAGGCCTATCTCGTAAATTCAACATTACTTTTTTTTTTTACTTTTGAGGGCCTCTCCACTTTTCAGCGGTTACCCTGTATTCCCATTCGCCATTCTTGCCGATCACGCCATTCATCCTCCTCCAGACCTCGGTCGTTCATCAATCTATGGATCTCTCCTCTCCAAGTTGTTCTTGGCCTGCCCCGTTTCCTTCTACCAGAAGGTGACCATTCCAAAAGAGTTCTGGGCCACCTATCATCCTCCATTCTCCTGACATGGCCATATCACTGAAGAGCTCGTCTTTCGATCCTTTCCACCACTGTTTCCTCCATATCCATCATCTGCCTCACTTCTTCATTTCTTCTTCTTTCCAACCTGGACACCCTGGCACTGCGTCTTATTCCATACATCTCCACTGCCAAGATCTTAGTTTTTTGTCCCTCTACCAAAGTCCATCCCTCAGCACCATATGTCATTATGCTTTCCACAACAGACTTCAAAATTCTCCTCTTCATGTGGTTTGACATGGTCCTACTCCACAGTACTCCATTCAACATTTTTATGGATCTTCGTGCTTGTACTAACCTGCTATCTACTTCAGTTTTACAGCTCCCTGATTCATCAATAAGTGATCCCAAATATTTAAATTTTTTAACAGCTCTAATAATTCCTTGGGATATGGATATATCTCGTCCGCTTCCTCCTACTACAAGATATTCATTTTTTCCATATTTAACTCTTAATCCTCCTATTTCAAAAGCATTAAGAAGTTTATCTTTTTCGTCATGTATTTCACATCCTCACGACTCTGAGCTATCAACACTTGATCGTCTGCAAATAATAAGGAATGTATTGTGCCACCTTGGACTGGTACTCCCATGCCTCCACAATATCGATTCCACTGCTCCAATATATGCTGGATGTATATTTTGAACAGAGTAGGGGACATACTACAGCCCAACATAATCCTCCTAAAAAACAGAATGATAATTAGGCCATTATTAATATAGGAGTGAACAAAATAGTTTCCTTTACTTTCACACAATCTAACAATATTGTAATGGAAAGTATATGGGCTAACTTATGTATTCTTATCAACAATCATTAGAGCTTTTGTTTCTGAAGAAAAAAAAATCAAACTATGTATGTCTGTATTGACATTGTGTTTATCTTTGGAGCGAACCCACCTGAAGCCACGGACTCTAATTGAAAGTTTTGAATTTGATCCGGATATAAAAATACGTATACAACACACACAACGAATAATGTGTTTTTAGGTAAATTGTCAATTTGTTCCAAAAAAGTTAGTTTATATGTTAATGATTCTATTAAACCGCGTCTTCATTGTATTTCAATTTTTCACCTTTTAACAACTGGCTACATTTTCAATTTACGATCCAATTAAGAGGAAAAAGTCATAAATTAGCATGTTTGCCTCATTTACTGAGTGGCCCTATTAGTTTTCAATTAGCGCTATTAATTAGTGAACTAACCTCCAGCATGACTCCAAGCACCAGTAATGTAAATTGTCTTACAAAACAGGAACAGTACCTTTTGAACTTGCGGGAAACTAAATAACTGCAATTGTGTAATATATAAATTTAATTAGTAATTCATCTATCATGTCAGCCGCGGTGGTTATATTTCATGCCTCCAGTTCCGAGGGATTATTAGAATGGAAAAATCCAAGGGACAAGTCCTCTGGGAGGGGTTTTTTATATATATATATATATATATATATATATATATATATATATATTAT
This sequence comes from Diploptera punctata, assembly GCA_030220185.1. Lineage (NCBI taxonomy): Eukaryota > Metazoa > Arthropoda > Insecta > Blattodea > Blaberidae > Diploptera > Diploptera punctata. Next base: position 35,190 of record JASPKZ010004910.1, on the reverse strand, counting down.
AAATATATTTTTGACATTTGGCAATGAAGGCAAATATGATATGAAAAGAAAAAAGAATGCTTGAGTCGGGATTTGAACTCGAGTCTCTAAAGTCTGTACCTTTAGCGCTCTAACCAACTGAGCTACCCAAGAATTCCAAGACAAACATACAATTTTCTTATACATGTAGTATTCTCAATTCACACAAGACGTAGCGGAAATATCTTTCAACTGCCATCTAGCGGCTAACATAACAGTTAAGCAAATTATTAAAGAGAAATTCTCATTTTTCTCATGGCCATTTTTAAATATATATATATATATATATATATATATATATATATATATATATATATATATATACCCATTAGTAAGGTGTACAAATGCCACGAATTTTAGGTGCTACAAATCATAAATAAGCTTCAGACTTTTCGGCCACTAGCGCGTTAATAAACATATATGTGTTATTGGTAATAGTTATTTTCGGTGTCCACTAAGTAACATTGATAAATATTTTTAAAGATTTTTTTCTCATGGCCATTTTTAAAAATATTTATCAATGTTACTTAGTGGACACCGAAAATAACTATTACCAATAACACATATATGTTTATTAACGCGCTAGTGGCCGAATTTGTTTTAACCAAACTCAGGATATAGTAGGGCCTAATCAATTAAGAAACGTAAGATAGAATACTTTAACCAGCAAAATCGGACTACTAAGAGAAGGGGTTCACGTCCAATGAGAAGTAAAATTGTAAAACAAAATACAGTGATCGTCAATTGCGATTTCTTAAACCAAGTTCAATATATTACGCTAATGAAATACAACGAAAATATTATTCTGCATAAACAAAATGCAGCTATTAAAAATGTATGTTTTCCTGCAAGCCGAAATAATGGTCGCCATGTTTGTTTACTCGCATCGTATCTGAATACGTATAGTTTAACTAACAAAAGAAATATAATAATAATAATAATAATAATAATAATAATAATAATAATAATAATAATAATAATAATAATAATAATAATAGCTTTATTTTACCTGGCAGAGTTAAGGCCTTAAGGCCTTGTCTACCACTCAACCAGGTTTAAAAAAATACATGCAAAAGAAAAGTCTTAAATCTAAATTACAATATATATATATATATATTATAAACGATTACAAGTTATGAGTACAATACAATTAATATTTATAATGTATTTTGATTTACTCTAAATTTAACGAATTAAATATATAATATGTACAAGATATATAAAAAAACGAGGAAAAGATTAATGACGTAGTATAAAATTAATAAATAGAGAAAAATATATTATTAGACAACAGGTAACTGTATAAGCGTGACTTAAAGGTGCCAAGTGTGCGGCAACCCCTGTTATCTTGAGGAAGGAGATTCCAGGAGCGGGCAGAGGCTACTGTGAAGGAAGTAGAATAGGAGGAAGTGCTATGAAGAGGAATTGTTAGCAGACTGCTATCTTGTGACCTAGTGTCAATATTGTGGTAGGAGGATAACTTCTCAAATCTGGACGCCAGGTAAGTAGGAATGTAGGAATTCAGAAGCTTGAAAAGTAGCGAAAGAGAGTGCAATTTACGTCTGTCAGTAAGACGGAGCCAAGAGAGGTTATTAAAGTGTTCGGAAATATGGTCATAACGGCGGATATTGAAAATGAATCGAATGCAAGCATTATGAACACGCTGCAGTCTCTGCAACAAGGCATAGTTTAGATCATTATATATAATGTCACAATAATCGAAGTGTGGTAACACAAGATTATGCACTAGGATTTGTTTTAACGAAACTGGGAGAAAATTCTTTAAACGTCTAAGATAATGTAAGATGGAGAAAGTCTTTTTACATATGTGTTTCACTTGTGTTTGCCAGGTTAAATTTGCGTCTAGATGTAGTCCAAGATCTATTACTGAAGAAGAATAAGGGATAATTATATTATTTATAGTAATGTTTGGAAAGTGTAGATATGTCAAAGGTTTGTAAGCAGTCTTTGTTGTCCCATTAGAATTACTTGTGACTTGTTTGGATTTAGATTTAGACCGATACTTGAAGACCAGTTAAAGATGGATATGAGATCGTCATTCATTTTCATCAAGCTGTTATAGAGAGAATGAGGAGGTGAATGTAGGTAAATTTGGAGATCATCACCATAGAGGTAGATAACGGCAGTGCTTTTAGTACAGTTGGCAAATCATTTATGTAGATTGAGAAAAGAAGAGGTCAGAGAACACTCTGCCCTGGGGGACTCCAGCCGGCACGTTACGCCAAGACGAAGATCTAGAGTTTAATGAAACATATTGTTGACGACCGTGCAGGTATGAGTCGAACCAGGATACAGCGCTGTCAGACAAATGTAGGTGCTTGAGCTTTATCATAAGTAAGTCGTGGTCTACTGTGTCAAAAGCTTTGCTGAAGTCAAGTAAGGTTAAAGGAGTCAATTGACGTCTGTCAATTCCGTAAAATCAGATCATTAATTCAACTTGCTGAGAAATTTTCTTAGATTACATAGTTCCTGCGTGATGGACTTTTATTATCTTAAAAGGCAAAAATATTCCCTATCAAGTTGAAATCATTTGTTAAAGGTTAAACATATTTTCATTCATATTTGTACATATTTTTCTCGTCAATTAATTGTTTCCAAAGAGTTCAACTTCTAAAGAATTCAATTCACGTTGAAGTATTCATCCACACACACACACACACATTATTTTCCGTTCGACACTAGACGTTTACGTTAGGAAGAAGAATCATTATATTAAATGATTTCTGTCAAATAATAAACTTCAAGAGGGAAATGACTAAAATGTTATATCTTTCGCGTGTTCTAAACAATTTCTGGAAAACTAATAAACTTCTAGAGGGAATTAGTTGAAAATTTACTTATTTTATGCTCTAAATTATTTCTGATAAAAGTATAAACTTTGGGAGTAAAATAACTAAAATGTTAGTTTTTGTGCATGTTCTAAATTATTTACGCAAAACTAATAAATTCCAGGAGGGAACTAGCAAAACTTTAGTTTTCCTGCAAAGTCCATTTTTCTCAAAACGTATAAACTTCAAGAGGAAACTTGCCGGTTTATTTCTCTTGCATGCTCTATTTTTTTCTATAAAATGAATAAGCGCCAAGAGGGAATTGACTGTATTTTTGTTTCTGCAAAAAGGAATAATCGTGTGTATGTTCTAAATTAATTCCAAGGATCGAATAAGTTTGTTTTAAGTGAAAAAGTAAAGCAAATAATATGCAAATTGGTGAACTGTGAAAGTGATATTTGCAATAACAATGTTTGCAAGTCTGCTTGTTAGCTCACCCTCGCCAGCGGATTCATCACTGCGGCTTCCAAGCGGAAACCACAAGAGAGGCTTGGTGGTTTCTACCTTTGCTAACCGCTATAAAGTGAGATGGATTTGAGGTTAACGCTAACACAAGTCTTCATATATGTCTGGTGTTTAAATGCCTCCCTTTCTTCTTTTTGAATGTATTTATACCCACTCATCTTGACCTAAAAGGTCATTAACCATTAAACGCCATCGACTTTAAAATCGTTATATATTTTCTTATTTTATTAATTAATCACTTTGGCTTGATAGTAGTTAAAGCCTCGTTATCTTCCTTACATTCCCAGAGACAAACATATGTTATATTAAAGGACAACAACAACAACAAATAATTTTAAACATTTGATATAGAACGATTACTAAGCCAAACTGACAATAAAGGTGAGATATACAGTAAAAGCTTCTTATTCGCGAGGGATTCCGCAAATATGCCGCGAATACAGAAACCGCAAATATGGAATAGTAATTTGTATGGGTACCCTATATAGGGTTCCGAAGTAAATAAAAATTATCAAAATAAAATAATAGGCCTGATAATATATTTTGAACACTTATAATATTAATTTACTACTGCACAAGCTTAGGCAAGGGCATTGAATGTAGTACACCCCCCTCTTTTTTTTTCCCGCTTTTATTAAGGCATTTCAATTCAATTCAGATTGATATTTAGAGATCTGAATTCAGCGATATGAATTCCTAGTCTTCGAATTTCTTGATGAATCGTACAGTTATTAAGTATATGCAAATAAAATGATATTAAATATATGTATATATATATATATATATATAATATCAAGACTAGCCAACACGTGACCGGTCAAACATATACATTTTTACTTAAGCGGCAACACTACTTTTTCCTGTTTCGTAACTAATTTTCTTTCGTTTTACTCGACATTATAAATTGGCAACAAAGCAGAATATACACCATGTTATTCAATCAAATTATTTCAACGAAAAATGAGAAGTTGAAACAATAAAACCTTTGATCATGGCGAGGGCGACATTAATCAACGGACCATTGCGGCACTTGAAATAGAGCGACGGTGGCTCTTAACAACGAACTTCAAGCTTAGTGACAAGGTTTTCTTTACATTCATATTAATATGTCCATTTGATTTGAATCACTCATTGTACGTGCCTGAAGTAAAAAAAAAGTTGCCAATACGTTAATAAAGGATACTAATGCTTCTAATATACCGACTGGATCCGCGAATAAAGCAATTTTTAGCCGCGAATACAGAATTGGGTCGCAATTTTTTAACCCACGAATAAGGGAACCACGAATAAGTAGCTTTTACTGTAATAAACACACCAGCCTATTATTAATGATAATTAAAACTAATAATACACACAAAGAGAGATATAGAAGAAAGCATACACTCTCAATCCAAGAAATATAAAAAAAATATAAGGAAAAAAAAGTACAATATAATCTACCGTTTGCACTATATCCACGAGTTCTGGGGATAAGCTTAAAACACGACGCATTTACTAATTACTGGTATGCTGATTTAAACAATGTAATTATTGTCTTCCCTACTAGGAATTAATTGTTTACAAATATATTTTCACATGTAACAAGGTTTTAATTTAGTACTGTATTAGCCATTGTTCACAGCAAATGATTGTAACAATTTCATTGTTGAAATAATATATTGATACAAGACACAAGAAACACGATTATGGTACACACAAGAACACCAATACAACACAAAATAGAGGGGATATTAGTTGGACACAAAATTAGAAAGGATTGGTGGTATTTTATGTGAACAACGATGAGATATACAAAATCAGACAAGGATTATTTTAAAAAAAAACCATCATCAAAAATTGTCTAGGAAATTACATGGAGCAAAATTATAAAAATATTGTAGAAACGTGATTGGAAATTCGGAAAAAAAGGTACAATATGTGTGTCGAAACACATTCTCAATTTTGAATTTTTTTTTCGAAAATTGCATTTCGATAAGAATAAAAGTACATTAGAGGGAATGGAAATAATAATAATAATATAATAATAATAATAGTTGTATAATAATAAGGTATAATATAATAATTATCTAATAGGGATAATAGAATGTTATAATATAATATTTAGATTTATTCTAGTATTAGATAAATAGAATAATATCATATATAATAAGAATAATAATAGTGATTATTATGATATAATAATAATAACAATAATAATAATAATAGTAATTGTTATCATTATAATAATAATTATTATTAGTATTATCATTATTATCAATATCATTATTTAAATTCAGTGGCTTTTGTGAACTTTTCATTAGGCAAACAATGGACTAGGGAAAAACATACAATAACACCTAAAGAGATATAAAATGTTTCCTTTCCCTGGCTTTCTCAGTATATGTCCACGAAAATGTTGGTTGTTAGGGTGGGGCAAGTTCGGATGTGATCAAGCATCCATATCTTCCATAGTTTTTGCAGCGAGGATACATTTTGAGTTTGTAGAAGGCCGAGGTGATATGAAGGTGTTGTACCTAGGGCAGTTGTGTCTGTGGCATTATATAGGATAATAATAAGAATAATAATAATAATAATAATAATAATAATAATAATAATAATGTATTATTTTAGGCTGGCAGAGTTAAGGTAGTAAGGCATTCTCTTCCACTCAACCAGCGAATAGTAAAATTATACAAACATTACATATTTATTACTATTTTAAGATATTATTAAAATATAAACTTAAACAAAACACAATGGCGATGTCATCTAATGCTAGCTAATACAAACAGAGACATGTAATATAATGAAACCAAAATAATATAAAATAAAATAAAGTAAGTAAAGTTTCCTATATGATTATTTATAAAATGCTGAATATAGTTATGCAGTTAATGTTTTCATTGTGTTGAACTTAAGATATTAGTTAATTTTGATTTAAATAATGATAGCGATTGACAGTCCCTGACATGACTAGGGAGTTCCATGCTCTAGTCATAGATATTGTGTAAGATTCAGAGCATAGACGTGTCCTGTTCTGTGTATCAAAAGTAAAGAAGAGTCTTGTGGTTTTGTTCGTGAATTGTGATGAGCCGAAAACGAAATATTTTGAAAACATGTTGATTAATAACTTAGTAAATACGTGTGCAGAATTAGGAATAATAAAACATGTGAATGTAAAGTTCTTCTGTCATTTTGGCGTAGCCATGAAGGAGACACGTGGTTATAACGACGGAGATTGAATACTAATCGAATGCATGCATTTTGAGCAGACTGAAGTCTGTCCAATAGATGAGTTATCAGATTAGTCAGTAATATGTCGCAGTATAAACATGAAAGCAGATTATTGCTGTTCCCTGAAAATAGATTAATCAAATTCTCTTCATTAACGTAATTCTAAAAATCGTTCAACTGGAGATACAAGAAAAAAATTGCTATTATCAAACTGTAAGTGTGTTGTGGATAATATTAACTTATATAGAGTTAATAAAAATATACATTTGATATGATCGAAGGGAAGAAACTGTATATTATTTATCGTATTAATAAAATTGGTAAGTGATTGACGTTAGAAATCATACTCAAATCCAATTAGACCCATTCATATTATTAGAATGTGAAACCCTAAGGGAAACGTTAAAATTTGTATAGCAGTTTATTCAACATTAATAAAATTGATGATAAAATTCCGTTGTGATATTAGTCATAAAACTAAAATTATGTGCCGTGGTTACGTAAATCCTACTGCCGTGACATTCGTTACAGCCTCTGTGATGGTGGATATCGTGTTCGGTGCTCTTTGCTATCCCTTTTACTCCCTCTCCTATTTCCCCTCCTTGACGTCATCGGCGCGAGTTGTGATGCGCCGAGACCGATGCCTGCGACGAGACGTCTTGTCTAATTAACAGTCGTAATTTAAGTTTGGTTCCTGTAAGGTCGGCGAGGATCTAAGTCAGATCCCTTGCCAAAGACTGTTCGATTTTGAGTTTTCTAGGAGAGAAAAGCTGTTAGAAGAAAACTGTTTAGTTTGGATGACTGAGGACTTTATGTATGAGTGTATGTAATATTTTTCTTCTTAAGTAGTGTCGACGACTGTTTATATTATGTTACATTATATTATGTTTATATTTCATTATTTAATCACGACAGCTAATTGTATTGATTATTTTTTTGACATTATCAATTATATTAATTTTAGTTAAAGCTTTCATGTCTTTTTGTTACAACTTGCTTAATTATGTCAATGAGTACTTGCGCCTGAGTTTTTCGTGCTGTAGAGCATTTTCCCATTCCGCTTATGATCAAAATAAATTATATCAATAGTAAAGTTACAGAGATTAGTTATAGCTTGAAATATCTATGTTGAGCAATACACAAGTGATTATATACCAGAGAGATGAATCGTGTCTGTATTTTGGGGCCCGGATACAGACTCTGCTTAAAAGCGGTGTGTGTGTTACAAGCTATGTTGGAATTAAAAGGTAGGCTCCGTATTAGAGAGATGACTAAGAAAATTCTAAATTAAAACCAGTATTTTTTCCTCCCCCTCATCCACGGTGCTATTATAATATAAAATTATGAAAATGTTACCATATCAGTCCGTTTCTTCAACTTTGAAAACTACTGATTCTCTGAAGGTCTTTCGGGACTAGTCCTATCATCAGGAGAAGGATCAGTAGATATGTTTTTTATTTGCTGACCCTGAATGTAATGATTATTGCATTCAGGGTCAGCAGATAATACCTATCCCGTGCTCCTTCTGCTCATGATGAGACTAGTCCCTAAATGCCTCCAGAGAAACTATAATTTTCATAGTTGAGGAGACGGATTTATTAGTACGAATTTTATGTTATATTATAATTTTAATTTCATAGCAGTTTTATATGTAAAACATCAACTAAATATTTTTATCAACTTGTTTTACTAATTTTAAAGAATAAAATATTGTTAATTGTTAAATTATATTATTGGCGAGATTTTTCCACTAGTCGTTAAAAGTATAATTGTTTTTGAAATTTGAAAGTTTCAGACTTAGGGCGGAAAGGAATTCAATGTTCTAGCTAGTGACACTACATATTCAAAACATATTCAGGACTTCGCGATTTCAAATACATGAAGTATAGACACTTTACTAAAACTATTACCACAAAAAATGAGTTTTTTTACACTAGGAACAATAATTACAAATAGGAATCAGATCCACAAAGAAATTAAACATATAGGATTTCCAGTATAAAACCGGACACTCTGCGGCTGGCAGAGTGAAATGCGGACGAGGAGAGAGCGCAGCCTGACGGGTGAAACCCCGTGAGGCGTGTCCGGTTTTATATTGGAAGCCCTGTAGGTTCAATACAGGATGTGCATGCTATTATGCATTAGGCTACAGGGACTATTGTCGTTCTAACGTTTCTAAAATACGTTTAACTGAAAATTGTTGAAACTATTCTACCAATTATATGGATGCGAAACATGGCATTTTATTTTAAGTGAGGAGAAAATATTGACAATATTTGAGAATAAAGGTCTTATGAATTTTTTGGACTTAAGACAGCTGGACAGGCGAATGGGAAGGAATAGATGACAGTGAGCTACATCATCTTTATAGATATAATTAGAACAGGTAAGTCTCGTAGACTGCGATGGGCAGGGTATGTGGCACGAATGGGGAATAAAAGAGAGGCAATGTAAATTTTGTTGTAGGTAAACCAGAGGAAAAACGCCCAGTTGGTAGGCCAAGAATGAGGAGGGAGAATAACATGAACAATGATTTCAGGAAAGTATATTATACAGGGGATAATTTGAAAATATTATCTCAGGATAGAGATGCAAGGAGGCGTTATGTCCGCGCGGTCACGAACCTACGAGTTCGATATTGTCAGTGTTTTAGTGGCTTAGTTAACTAAACAAATAATAAGCACATGCGAAATGAAAATCTTAAGAACTATTCAGGGGAAAATATTATTTGATAAAATACAAAACACATAAATTAGGGACAAATGCCACATTCAAAACATAACCAAATTTATTATAGATAGACGAAAATATTGGAAGGGTCATATAGAAAGAATGGAAGAAAACCGACTTGCAAAAAGAGCTAAAGAAGATAGATCAATGGACGGGAGAAGAACAAGAGGAAGACCTGCCAAGAGATGGATAGACAGTGAATGCACATCCAGTACGTCTTCCTCCGAGGAGTGATTTGGAAATAAACAGGATGGAAATTCTACAAATTAAGTTTAAGAAGAAGAAGAAGTTTAGTTAGGAAGAAATGTTCAATTATTAATTATGTTTGTGAGTGATTATTTCTATTTCAAAAATCTTTAATTAATTCATAGATAATTTCGATTTTTCCAATACTCTTACCTAAATTTACTGTACTTAATTTCCGAAAAAACATGAAGGGTGTTAATTTTTTATAATTTACTATGGATGGATTTCGTAAACGGATATTTTCCGTATTAAAGAATTCACTACATCCAAACAATTTATTTAACACATATTATATAATTTACAGAACATTTAATTATTTATCGAAATATTCAATATATTAATAATAACTTTATTTTCCCTGGCATAGTTATGGGCCTTGAGGTCTTACCTACCACTCAACCAGGTTAAAAAATACAACAAAAATGTTATCATCCATTTACAATACAAATAAATATTACATGGTATGTCTACAACATAATTATTATTTACAAAATATTATTTAACCTAGATTTAAAGGATTAAATATAAAATTAACATGATAGAAAACTGAAAAATAAATATATTAATGACATAGAATAAATTTAATTCTCGAGAAAAATTAATTATTTAACAGGTAATTGTATAAGCGTGACTTAAAGTGCCAAGTGTGTGCGGCAACCACTTATATCTTGAGGAAGGAAATTCCATGAGGCTACTGTGACAGAAATAAAATAAGAGGAAGTGCTATGAATATGGATTGTTAGGCATACTGTTATCTTGTGACCTAGTGTCAATACCAGTGGTAAAAAGTTAACTTAGCAAATCTGGACGCCAGGTAACTAGGAGTATAGGAATTCAGAAGCTTCACGAAAGTGTAAGAGAGTGAAATTTACGTCTGTCAGTAAGATGGAGCCAAGAGAGACTAGTGAAGTGTTCGGAAATATGATCATAAAAGCGGATATTGAAAAGAATCGAACGCAAGCATTATAAACACACTGTAGTCTCTGCGACAAATCATAGTTAGGTCGTTATATATACCGTCACAATAATCGAAGTTTGGAAACACAAGATTGTGCTCAAAGGTGTGTTTTAATTGAAACAGGGAGAAAATCTTTAAACGTCTAAGATAATGTAAGATGGAGAAAACCTTTTTACATGTGTGTTTCACTTTTGTTTGCCAGGTTAAATTTGTGTCTAGATATTCTCCAAGATCTATTACTGAAGACGAATAAGGGATAATTATAGTATTTATAGTAACGCTTGGAAGTGTATATATGTCAAGGGTTGTGAGCATTATTTGTTGTCCCATTACAATGACGTGTGACCACTAAACCTCCTCCGAAACCGCCAGAATTCGAACCTCAGATTCCATTAAACGCTAGACACGCATCCATGTGCAACGGTTTTACAAACAAATTACATTATTGCCTGTGATACGAACATTATCGTAAAACTAATGGATCAGGTTAGAGTAAAAACCTTTAAAACATCCCCATCCTAATGAGCTTAAATACTTAACTCGTGTTTTTTAATAAATGCCTGATTTCCAGCACATGTTGCTGTCAAATGATAAATTTAGTAATTAATTATTTATTAACTCACGTATTCACTAACTACAATTTTAAATTTTAATATCCAAATGCAGGCCTATGGAATCATTGGTTCAAATGAAACATTTACTGAGGCACGCCGATAGTCTCCATTTTCAATCAACATGAATACCTAGAGTTCCTATCTCCGAAGTCCAGTTCTCTAACATCCATCCTTAAATTTACACCGTGGCCTTATTAATGGTCTTTTCTGAAAATATATTCTTCTCTTCTCCTTTCTTGAAACTGTTTGCACATCGATAAGTTGAGTCCTGCCGTCTCGTTAAGGGACAATTAACATATATTTTCCATTGGGCTTGAAGTTGAATAAAATGCATCCAATTATATTTGGTAACAGGACCAGTCTCATAGGCTATAGTGGCCATAATTTCTAACTATGTTCGATTCCCGATCAAACCATAGGCATTTTTCCTTAAAGGGAATTATTCCTGTGGTTGCCCATGGTCTGGAATTTAGGTTAAATTTAGGTTAAGAACTCTGCTGCCGCTTCATTATTATTCATCACCCATCATATCATCGGGGTAATATAACTCCGCCTTCTAGACGCCTCAACTTCTGAAGTGGGTTACATTAAGCCATTGTCAGAAGAGAACATCATAAATGTCGAAATAATAACCTGGAGCATAGAATAAAAGAAAGAATATTTGGTGACAGTACACCGCTGTGATATCGAGATAGCGTACTGCCTTGTCACGCAACGGGCCTCGGTTCGACAAGTGACTTTTTTCAGTTTTTTTCCCCTACCTGTAAGACAAATGTCAGGACATTCAAAGCCCAAACGGTCTCCGAATGTCATATGGTCATCATCATTCATATTCTCCTTAGAAAAAGTTTACGATTAAGGACTATTGTCATCATAACCCAACATATCATCGGGTAGCGTAACTCCGCCATCTAGGCGCACCAATCTCAGAATTTGGTTACAATTACGCCAATGCCAGGAGAGACCATCAGAAAATGTCGAAATGGCAAACCTGAGACATTGAATTAAAATATATTTTGTGACATTCTTTTAATATCTTCAAAGCAATTAATTCTTGGGTACTTCAATTTTGTCAATACGATTGAATAGAATGAACGTACTTTCTAGAAAGATGTCCTGGGTTTCCTGTAGTTTACCTGTATCCAACAAAGAAAGGTTGTTACAATTGTCCCATAAAAAAGACCGCCACAGTGGCACTTCGTCAAAACCAATAAAGTTAGAATTCTAAAATAAGAAAAATAAAGGCGTTTTCAAAATTGCGACATATATTTCGGCACACCTATTCAAAATAACCAGCGCAAGATTTTTAACTCGTGCTCGAAAGACTACTCAACATAGACCACCGAAAGAATGAGTTAAATAACTTTAATAAATGTTTCAGTACATAATATAACAGTGTTCTAAGGATTGTTTTTATTGTATTTTTTATATTTTGTGCTTTCATTACGATGAAAATAATTTAATGAAATTATTATTATTATTATATTATATTTGTTGTACTTCCCTTTTATCATGTGTACATTTTATAAGAATATTAATTTAACTGTAGATAATTCATAATATTTAATATCTGTATAATTTATATCCTGGTGATTTGAAGGAGAACACCTGACAGTATTAACTTCATCCGATAAATTAACGTATTATTATTATTATTATTATTATTATTATTATTATTATTATTACAATTATATTACTGAACATTATTCAAAACAGTAAGACTGAAGGTGGCGGTTTGAGGGTCAGCGTTTCTGGACTAATGTTTAGATTTATTCCCAAATTTGTACTATCAGGTTTGTTTTCGTTCGTTCCCTCCCATATGACAGTATGATATACTGTGTGTATATATGTATATATATATATATACCGGTGTGGAAAGCAACGGGAAGATCCCACACCTACAATTCCCTAGTAAAGCTGCAAAGCATAGCATGAAAGACCTGCCCTCGGACAGAATTACTATGGATGGATACATACATAATATATATATATATATATATATATATATAAAATTAAAATTTCACCGGTTGACCGCATGTTGTGCTATACTCAACAATGCGAAAATAACATTTACTTGTGTGATCTCCAGTTCTATAGAAATAAAATATTTAATGAATTTGAGGTTTATATTATATGATTACTTCTTAATGGTTCTCTTACTTGTTTTTGATACTTTTAAAATTCGTGACGAAACGCCGTTGAGGTTACTATGTAATATTTACAATATAAATATAGAATACCTGAGATCTCAGTCTTCCTCAACTTTAGATGTAGGATGTGGAATACTTTCGAAGCATATGTACCGACTTACAAGCTGAAGATGAAGCATATACTTCGAAAGTACTCCACATCCTACATCTAAAGTTGAGGAAGACTGAGATCTCAGGTATTCCAGTTGTATATTATAAGTCTCTTACTTGTGTGAACCATGGAAGTGTAACATTCCTAACGGACTACGTATGAAAACCAGGTTCCTTCCAGAAGTCGAACAGAAATGTCATCACCAATTTCTCACATTTGGTAGTTTATCTCCATACTAAAGCAATGGACGTTCAGTAGTCCAGACGAACGTGTTAAGCGTGTAAGGAATACCTTTAAACGTAGCCCTCAAAACTCATTGTGCAGAGTTTCTTGTGACGCACTAGGGAGCTGTGGATGTTATTTTATACAAAACAAATGAAATATTTATACCGCGTTAATAAGAGTATTTTACTTTATGGAGCTCACACTATTTCAAAGCATTTGCTTTACGGAGCTCACAGTTTGTTAGCTGTACATATAGACTATTGGAGGACTGTCAAAAAATACAGATCGAATAAAGTAAGACATTCTACAATTAAAGAAATAATGGACGTGTTGAAGAATTAGTATTAATGTGAACGAAGAGAATACATTTAAATAATTTGGACAAGTACAAAGTTTGACGACATTAAACCGAAGGCTATGTTGGAAAGAATGGCGAATGGTAGAAGAGGATGAGGAACAACCAAGAAAAAGTGGTGGTATTGAATGAGAATTAGCAAGAACATCAGACGAATGAATGAATTCAGATTATGTAGACTATAGAGATTTGTGGAGGATCTTATTCAGGCTGTAGGAATCCGCTTTATTGTGGAAAAAATCTGAAAATAAAAGTTATTACTTACTACCCTCTATAACATTAAGATATATTTAGGCCTAATACGATTTTAAACCACTCTGTATAAGAAAAAAGTAATAATTGCGGGAACTATTAAACTATTTTATATATTTATACAGTTTTGTTGCGTGCGTGAGACCACGTGTAGGAAGTGAAACATGTTGCATGTATACTTACCAGGGCTAGACTTGATTGTTTATTTACAACATGTAGCGTATTCATGCTTTGCCACGTGTTGACGAACAACACACTTACAGCTGCTATTTAATACAATACTTTCTAAACTTAACCCTAACAATAAGAATCAATTACGTAAATATTTACTTCATCTCCCTGCTTGACGTCAGCTGGTATATTTTGTTTTGTTTTCGTAACGATTGATACGAGAATAATGGGTAGGAGGTAAATATAATATATTCTTTACGGCTCTCAGGTCATTAACTTCATAAATAAATTCTCAGCGTCAAAGAGTCGACTAATTCTTATGAGAAGAGGCCGCTTAATTAGGGATAGAAGTTCTTCTCCATGCCGTAGGACAAAATACAATATGACATTGATTCTGCAGCTGTATTCCCCTTGCATTAAAAGGCATGATCACGTGTTTGATGCCCTGAATAATTAATTGTTTATAGTCTATGAGTTTCGTGTATTTTTTAATTCTATTTTGATAACTAGGGCCCGGATTTTATGACATCAAAATGTTTAAAAAATGACCTATAATATTCCCTTAAAATTCTCTTAAAATGACCTAAAAGTGTAAAAAAAGACCCAATGAAAATTATAAATTTCATAATCAATAACTAATTAATAATTATCTTCTTATTCTTCTTCACGGTTTAGGCTTATTTACTAGCCTATTCTGGCTCCAAATTGCTGCTCTTTCCATCTTTTCTTTGGTCTTCCCAAACTTCTTCTTCCTCGTGGTGAATAGCTGTATGATGCTTTTGGTATTCTATTCTCAGTCATTCTTGCCAAGTGTTCTTTCAGTTTGTGCTGTATTTTTCTATTGTTGTGTTTAATTCCTATACTTAGTTGTCTTATTTCTGTGTTAGGTTTTTTGTCTGTTCTTTGATATCTTGCTATTGGTCTGAGGAATCTCATTTCAGCAGCTTGTAATCTGGCTGATTGTTGTGTTGTCATTGTCCATGTTTCGGATTCATAAGTAATAATAGGCACTGCCGTTGTCTTGTATAATTTCATTATAGAGTCTTTCCTGGCTTTATTTTTCAATGTTCTTTTCAGTGTACCTGTTATATAATTAAACTTATTTAGTTTGTTATTTATATCTGTTTCCGCTGTGTATGATATTTCGCAACCTAGGAAGATATATCTTACCACTAGTTCTATTGGTTTTTTCTAATATTATCTTTGTCTCAACAGGATGAGCGCCCTTGAAGGCCATTGTTTTTTATTTTTGTGAGGATACTTCCATGTTGTATTTTTTTATATTTCATTTAGTTTATATAGCATTCTTTGTAGTTCGTTATCTGTTTTCTGCTATTAAAATCTGGTCATCTGCAAAGGCTACTGTTTTTATTACTATATTTCCTAAGGTAATTCCCTCAGTCGTCATTTGCTTCCATGATCTGATCATGTCGTCGAAATAAATGTTAAAAAGAGTGGTTGATAGTGGACAACCTTGTCTAACTCCTCCTGTTATATGTATTGGTTCTCTTTGATTTATTTTTATGTTTGTTTTCTCATACATTTTCTTAATTACTGCTATCAAGTGTAGTGGAATTCCTTTTTCATTTAATATGTTCCATAATTTTGGTCTAGACACTTTATCAAAGGCCTTCTTACAATCTATAAAGAGGATGTGCGTCTCTAAGTTGAATTCTCTTCGCTTCTCAATTATTTGTTTTAAAGTGAATACGTTGTCTGTGCAGCTTCTTCTTTTCCTACCTGTCTGCTCTTCTGATATTATTGCGTCTACTATAGTTGTTAATCTTTGGTCGATCATTTTTGCGTATATTTTGTATGCTGCACATAGTAAGTTTATGCCTCTGTAGTTTTCTGGTTTTGTTTTATCGCCTTTTTTAAATATTGAGATTATTTTTCCAATTTTACATTATTCTGGTATTGTATTTTGTTTCCAGCACTTAATGCATTCCCTAAAGCGACTTAAACATTTTCTTCCTACAACTCTTAAAAGAATTTTAATCCAATCTTTAGTGTTGCCGCATTTTGACTACTGTGACGTTCTACTAACTGACATAAGTGACGGATTGTCGGACAAACTGCAGCGTGTCCATAATATGTGTATCAGATTCATATTTAATGTTCGAAAATACGATCACATTTCTCCATTATTCCACGAATTGTCATGGCTACATCTAAAAGAGAGAAGAAAATCGCACTGTCCAATTCTCCTATTTAAGATCCTACATACCTCGATTCCCAATTATTTATCATCCCGTTTCCAGTATCTATCCTCAAACCACAACATAAACACAAGATCACAACATAGTCTCTTGCTAAATATACCGCAACATAAGACATCACATCACTCCATGTCATATACCATCTTCACTTCTCGCAACTGGAATTCCCTACCACAAGAAATAAGGGGCTGCCGGACATTGGCATCTTTTAAAAGAAATCTAAATTTATATTTGCTCTAAACTCGACTTCATTATTATCCAGTGTAAGGTATATATATATATTAATTGGTGTTTCTCGTATAATGTTTCATATTTATATTATTATTATAATATCAATAACAATAATAATAATAATAATATATTATTATTATTATTATTATTATTATTATTATTATTTATCGTATCATTATTGTTATTACCCTATAAAATGTTGTTTGTACATGACATTTACATTGCTATATTATTGTATCTTTAACTGTTTATAATTAGTATAGTGTATATCTATATTTGTCAAATATTTATTTTGTATTTGTGCTGGTTGAGTGGAAGAGAGGACCTTATGGCCGTAACTCTGCCAGAATAAATAAAGTATTATTATTATTATTATTATTATTATTATTATTATTATTATTATTATTATTATTATTATTATTATTATTATATTATTAGTATTATTTATTATTATTATTATTATTATTATTATTATTATTATTATTATTATTATTATTATTATTATTATTATTATTATTATTTATTATTATTATTATTATTATTATTATTATTATTATTATAGAATTTTAGTAATCTTTCTTGAAAATTCTTTGGGGCATTTCTTATCAATTCTATGTTTATATTGTCTATCCCGCATGCTTTATTATTTTTACATTTCTTTAATATTTCTGTCATTTCTTGTACCTCTAATTCATCTACTTCTGCATATTGTTCGTTTGTTTCTACGAGTGGTATTTCTTCTTTATTTTGTTTGTCCGTCCACAGTTCTTTATAATAATTTTCTAATTCTATATCTTGTATAGTTAGCAGATTTGTTTTGCCTTTTACTTCAGAATTAAGGCTTCTTATAAATTAAATACTTTGTTTTGTCTTCCGTGTAAATTGTGTTCCATTTCTGCTATGTATCTATCCCAATGTTCTCTATTTAATTTTCTGGTATATTTTTTTACTAGTGCTCTTGTTCTATTATATTCTATTCTGTTTTGGTCATTCTTGTTGTTTAGGTATTTTAAGTAGGCCTCCTTTTCATCTCTTACGAATTTCTGGATATCGGGATCCCATTTTTTTAGCCCTTTCTTTCTTCCTTCTACTTTATTTGTTCCTAATACTTCTTTTGCTGTTTTTGTATGAGTCCTTTTATACTATTCCATTCTTCCTCAATTTCCTTTTTTGGCTCTTCCGCATATGTATAATCGTCTAGCCTTCTTATGTATAAATCTTGTATTGATTATTCTTCTAACAAATTTATTTTACAAATTTCTTGTTTGTTTTCTTCCTTCTTCTTTAATTATTTATTCCAATTCTATAACATTTCTTTTGTATATCTATTTTACTAATCAATAGATAATGGTCACTATGGATATCACTTCCTCTGAAGACTCTTGTGTCTCTGGCTAGATTTTACATTTTTTGATTACCATAATGTAATCTATTATATAGCATGATCCTCTCTCACTTCTCGTATATTTATGTATTTTCATTAATAATTATCAATTCATTAATTAGAAATGGTCTATGAGAAATAATGATTATCATTATTGTGGTACCTATTCTAAAGCAATTCCTGATCTTAGCAGTAATATAAAGTAATTTAAAAAAATAATGATTATCACTAGGTCAATCTCATTTCTTTTTAACTAGTCATTAACTAAATATACCTTAGTTGGTATTACAATACACCACCCTGGTCATCCTTCAGTTATCAAAAGTGAACGATAGGCGGTTGTCAGCTAACACGGTTATATATGGTTTAATGTCTTCATAACATTTTATTAAATAGTTTTTAAGCAATGTTGATTCGTCTGGAACAGTATGACGTTCAAGGAAATCACATAGTTTAGAATTGTTTAGTTATTCTAGATGAATATTTGCACCGACAAACACTTCACACGATTCTTTAAAAATAGAGATGTCTTGCTATTTGATGTGGAAGCAATTTGTTTGAATAGTAATTGAGACATTTTTCTTTTGTTCACATTTTTAAGAGCCCGCAAATGTTTATCGCGCACTATGTACTGTGAAACGTTTGTCTGCAGTGTATTTAATTTCGCACACCTTGCAAAATAATACACTCCCTTCAGTAGAAAATACTTCTTAACCGAATTCTGTTACATACTTGTCTTAAACGGACACTTTTTGTTTTGTATCAACACAACCATACAGAAACGCTACTCTCGTGAGACAAACGGAATATTACGAATCGAAAGATTCCTGCATTGAAGGGGAAATCCTGAATCAATCCACGTGATTTCACGTTATATTCAGGCAACGCACTATGGTTTCTCACTGACTTGCCTGAGCACAAAAAACAAGATTGCAAAAAATACATAAAAATGAACATTTAACCATGATTGTTAAAAAGCTGACCTATAAAAGTACAAAAAATAAATAAAAAAGTCCTGAAATAAATAAAATTTGTAAAGTGACTTTATCTGATACGTGAGTCGTGAATTTATCGATAATTTGGAAATCAAGAGTGGCATTTGTTAGGACTATTTAACGAATAAAATTAAGCTATTTACTCACAAATCATTATTTAAATATAGTTATTTTAAAATATTTATATATTTAATATAAACAGCAATGTTTGAAAACAAATGAGAAGCGATTAGTACGCTTAATTTGCTTCTTTTGTTCGTCACTGCAACCAGATATTATTTATTGCCAAAGGAACGCAATATTGTAAGAATGCACTCTAGTGGAGAAAAAATGAAACACATCAAACTGTACATTAATTCATTTCTGATGTCCTATGATGTAAATATGACAATTATATTTTTCTGGAATGTTATTACCTGGGAAAAATACATTTAAGAAAGTGCAAACAGTGGCTTCTTTCTTTTTTCTTTTTTTTTTTTTTTGGTGGTACAATCAATTGCTACAAATGGTTTTATATTACCTCCCGCATTCGCTTTCTGTTGACATTCATGCACTATATATACAATCTGGTAGCCGTATTTCTTAGAGAGTCGGTCACTAAAAAATAATGCTATGACCTATTCAGAATGTTAAAAAGGAGGCTCTTTGTTTATTATGATAAACTTTAGTTGGTAAATTCTAGGCGAAACATGACTGTGATTGGTTGTATATAAAAATCATTGAATCGTGATTGGTCATTGACTCCCATTTGGGGCATGAGTTAAATAGTCAGAAAAAGTGGAAAAAATGCATTTTAATGACATATAAAAACCTCATATATCTAACATATTTATTGCATATTGCACTTAATTATTAATCTGTATCGTATCTGACAACTTATAAAAAATATGACATTTCATCAAAATCCGGGCCCTACTGTCAACATTGTACTGTTAACATTAAAGTTAGGAAAGTCAAAACAGAATGAATAAAGGAAAGAAGGAAGGAAAGTGACCAAGTCTAGGAACAAAGACTAAAATACTAACTCACTGGCAGTATATTATCCTAATGTTCATGTCGCGCCGATGCAAGTGTCCATACATTCTATCCAGAGCCAATATTTTCCAAATATTCCCCTATAATTCACTATGATCAAAACAATTAATGTTATTCTCCCCTCTCATTCTTGGCCTACCTAGTGGAGCTTTCGCTCGTTTTCTACAAGAATTTCATTGTTTTTTTTTTTTAATATCACTTGACTTTCCCACCGCAGTCTGAAATACAGGACAGTTTTTATTATATCTGTGACCCTCAATTGACTTCTCTCCTCATCTCTCTTTGGTCCAAGTTTTCCTAAGTACTTTATTGTAAAAAATTGTAAACATCTCTCCTCATTTGATCCCATGTAATATTTTTGTTGATTGTAAATTAGATACAAGAATAATTTTTGTATTTTTTAAACTGGTTGAGAGGTAGACACAAGGCTTTAATGCCTTAACTGTGCCAGGTAAATTAAAATTATTATTAATAATAATAATAATAATAATAATAATAATAATAATATTAGCGTTATCGGTATTATCATTATTAGTATCATTATCATTATTATATTAGCATTAGTATTATTATTATTATTATTATTATTATTATTATTATTATTATTATATTATTATTATTATTATTATTATTATATTATTATTATGAAGTATGAGACACCTATGAAGTTTTTTTGCATTTAAGTAACTGAAAGAATAATTTCTGTTTAAAATATATTTTAGTTAAGGTATTTTAAGAAACTTTTCGATGAACAAGAGTCCTTATAGCTATGAAAAATATCATGGGTTTCTTGAGATATCCGTATTTTAAATTACAGATAGGTCCTATGGATTAAAAGATACATTAGAGGATCCACATATAATAAATATGTTAATAAATTAACATTTACATATCTAGGGTTTTTAACTACTTTATAATATATTAAATTTAATGTATCGAAAGAGTAACCAAATTTCGTGAAATCGTGGCTCTGGAGACACTCAATTGTTAATTTATATATTTTTATACGGTTTTTTAGGCAATAGATTGCCCAGGTAGTTACTTTTCTCTTTATCTGCCTTCCGTAGTACCGCCACATTCTGGAAACATATGTTTAAATGTATTAAATTATTATGCTTCAAGTCTGAAATTAGTGTATGAATTACTGATACACATCAGGCAATCATATGACTATAATTTACCTCGAGCCATTTAATTGCGGGCTACTTGGAATACGCGAATATTCTGAAATAAATTTATACAATATTTACCTTCATTTCCATTTTTGTAATTGCAATTTATGAGACTTGAGGCTTTGATAGTTTTCTTGCGTGAGCTGCATGCTTTTAGAACGTATACATTCAAGCTCTCGTTTTATAAAATATGTTTCTTTTTAATCTTCCATATACACTATCGTATTCTAAATTGATAGTATATTTATACCCAGCTTATTAACTAAAAAACTAACACTAACGAAATCGTAGGTTCATGGCCACGCGGACATAAGCTCTCCATACACCCCTATCCTGAGATAATGTTTTTCAATCATCCCCTGTATAATCTACTTACCTCAAATCATGGTTAATATTATTCTCCCACCTCATTTTTGGTCTATCAACTGAGCAATTTTTTTCTGGTTTTCCCAGAAAAATAGCTTTCATGCACATCTTTCATTCCCCATTCGTGCAACATGTCCTAACCATTGCAGTCTACGAGACTTAACTGTTCTGATTATATCTGGCTTCTTATAAAGACCATGTACCTCTCTGTTACGTAATCTCCACCATTCACCTGTCTGTTCATCTGTTTTTGGTCCAACAATTTTCCTAAAAACTTTATTCTCAAATACTCATAATCTCCTTTCCCCCTTAAAGTAAGTGTCTATGTTTCGCATCTATATAATATACAGTAAAGTAGCTGGGATAATAAGTGTTTTATATATTTTCAGTTTAACATTTATTAAAGCAGTTGGGACGGCAAGGTTCACTGTATTGCATAATAACATGCATTTCCAGAATTGAGCCTATATTTAATATATTTGTGTAACTCAATCTTACTTGTATTTATTGTTCCTAGGTATTTGAATTCAACCACTCCTTTATAATTTCTCTCAAATTTCATTACCTGCCCATTTCCATTACATGGTTTATATCTGTGTGTTAACATATATTTAGTTTTATAGATGTTGACTACAGTTCCAATTTCTTAGTGGTAATCAATATATTGTGCATGTTGACCCTTAATATCTCTATTTATTAACGAAATTAATATGATAAGCACCAGAGCCATATAAAACATTATAAAACAGGAAAGCGTGGCAAATAATAAAATATTTTGAATAATTGAAACTCATTCATTTAAGTAATTATTTGAAGTAGGTTTCGAAAAAAAAAAATAGGCCTACTTCCCACAAAACACCTTTTGGTTTTCGAACATATGTAACTTTCTTTTAATAAAACATGGTAACACAAACATAGTATCAATGGTAAGATAAACTCAAAAAGTATGTTTATTGAATTACAGTTGACAGCATTGAATAATTGACGCGTAATTATTTGGCATTGTTTGATTTTCGTGAATCTTTTACACGTAGTCTTCAAAAAGCAACCATTGGAAGATTCTGCGCATACGTTTGCGATTCCAACCATCCCGAGTGCAAGTGCTACAGTTCCTAAAAGGAAGAATACGAATTGTTTTGTCGTTCTATCTGCGAGACCATGCAGACACTTACGGGCATTTTTTCAAATCCACAGTCAATACTAATAAAATTCATTGTTAAAACCGTTGAGGTGGAGAGTCATAAAATAAGTTAAAATACACCTTGTTAGGTAAAATCCGCCGTCCTCAACTTATAAAATATGTACTCTTTATGCCTGTAGGCCGTTCAGACCACCCGTTGCATCTTCACCAGGTCACTCTTCGCTACAACATCCAGTATGATGGTTAATGCTGCTGGTCCTAATGTGGCTTTGTCACCCATATTTATACCGGGTGTAGTTAACGTACCATAACTAATAAACTGTGTAAAACAAAAACTTTCTGATTCAGATTTCTCATACAAAATGTACAAAGAAGGTTAAAATCGTGCCAACCTCTACTGAAGCTTACAGATCGTTGGTGAGATTGCTAAATGAGAATAATGCAAAAATATCACACGTATCAGTTAAAACAGGAAAGGACTTTCCGAGTAGTTCTTCGTAATATGCATTACCCTATAAATACAGAGAGTATTTTCTAGCAATTCCTCAACACGGCGATACGAAATTCGCCGGGCCAGCTAGTATATATATATATATATATATATATATATATATATAAAGTTTCGCAATGTTTCATAACACCTGCCTGCGCCCAAATGAATGTAGTCCTACTCTTATTCTCCCCGACATCCCTCTGCCATTCAAATCTTAATTGTCCACACCATTTCCTGATAAAAACATTTTTTTGCCTTCTTCTTCTTCTACCAGGTGACAAAAACATTTTAGTATTTATTTTTTGGGAATCTATGTACAGTCATTTTACTACATTACCATACGATTTTAATCGTTTGCTTTTTTAAAATGAATACTACTTATTGTTCAAGTCCCGTTGGGGTCAGGATTTTTAAACTGACCCAAATCTTCTGGCGGCACTATGGCCCTGGGGTCGACTCAGCCTCTAACAGAAATGAGTACCATACGCTTGTTCTGGGGGTAAAGGCGGCCGTCACGCAGGGCTGACAACCCGGCTGACACAAAGTGCCGATTGTCTAGAAATAGTGGGAGCCTTAACCTCCTACTACCCCAAGGGCCTCCTGAGGCCTGTTGTGGGATCACTTTACTTACTATATTTTACATTCATATTTCGTTTAATTACACAGTTATTTTATCTCTTCTATAAATTCTAGCTGATTGCGACAAAAAAAATCTGAAGAATTTCATTTACTCACTATTTTTGGTTTTAATCCCCATGTTCCTGCACCACACGTCCTTGTATTTGATATTATTATATTAAACATTTTGATGATTAGGCTTATATACATTAAAATGTGATCATCATATTTTGCATCATAACGCTGCCAAAAGCACGCATATTTAAGTCACTAGGCCCGGTCAAGAAACATTCAACAATAGAGGTTCATTTCCTCCATGCGAGCCGCAAATAACATACCTATATAACATAGAACAATACATTATAAATGTTTTAAGAATGTATCATGAAATAGAAAATAGACCGCATTAGTGGTTGTTATCCGCCTAGCATAGAATTCGAAGACTATTTAACTCATTCCCTAAATGGGAGTCAATGACCAACCATGTTTTAACGAATGTTTTTTTTACTATCAATCACATACGTATTTCACCTCAATAATTATACTAGAATAAAGAAAGCCCCTCCTTTCTAATGTTCTGAACAGGCCAGAGCATTACTTTGCAGTGTCTGACTCTGTAACAAATACGTTGAATATAGCAAATAATGAACAGATTCCTTCGACCTACACGTTTGATAATTGTGAGTTCAATAATTGTGTTTTCCAAGTTGTTTCTGAAAAAAATGAATTAATAACCTATAATGTTGGTTATAATATACAGTTTGGTGTTTTTCATTTTTTCTCCACTAAGGTGTATTCTTAGAATATTGCTATCCTATTTGGCAATAAATAATATCAAGTTGCAGTGATGAACAAATGAAACAACCGACATTTCTCAGTTGTTTTCAAAGATCGCCATTTACTTTAAATATATAAATAGTTTTAAATAAGTGTAATTAAATAATGATTTTTTAGTAAACAACTTATTTTTAATCGTTAAATACGGTAGTTCTACTAATGCCACTCTTGATTTCCAAATCCTCTAGATAAATTGCAAATTACACGTGACATTACTTATGATAATTGTAGAAGATGCCACTGGAACACACTCATAATTATGTTGATACCATTTATTTGGGGGGGGGAGCAAAGCCCACGAAGACCCAAAATGCGAGACTTAACAGATTTTAAGATAAGAATAAAAGTTCAGTAATATGAAATTTTGTGGAGAGGAGACACTACTCAGGAAACTATGATTAAACTCTTTAAGTGAGTGCGAATTTCAAGAACAAAATTCCATTTATACTAATAAATTAATGCATTTGATAATAGCTTTAAAATTTAGTTCATTGTACAGCAAATTCGCTTTTAGGTTCGATGTAGGAATTACCATTAAAGAGCTTTAAAGTTTCAGTATTTGTTGGAATGAAGTCAGAGTACTTTAAGCCACTTAGTTGTGCTAATAAGACAAGCCTTAGTAAGGCACTTCTCCTGCTCTCTTATTAGTACTTCATACGTATGCATATCTCTGCAAAATCTTACATCAACCACATAATGCACAATATTATATACAAGGTTCATCCGTTCCAACTTTATAATTAACATTTTTTAATAAGGAATTAAACTGCGCTTAATTTGCTTGTCTTATGTTTACCCTCCCCCTCTGTAAGTACACGTACGCGATCCACGCCTCCGCCGTCTTAAAGGACAAATCCCACCGGGAAAAGATATTGAAATCTATATAACATTGGAATGAGCTATTCAAGTTCTCAAAAAAGATGAAACACGTTTACGTATCTTCGTCCATCTTACTTAGTAGACAACGAAACTCACCGCGCGCGCGGTGTGTGTGTGTGTGTGTGTGTGTACGTGCGCGCGTTTGTGTATTTTAACTGTAGCGTTATAACGTCTGCAATATTTTATTTTTCGAAATCAGACAAGCCTCATGGGCAGTGGTCACGGTTTCTGACTACTATTCATGAGGTTCCGGGTTCGATTCCCGGTCAGACCTCAGGATTTTTTCCTTGAAGGGAATTGTTATTGTGGTTGCCCATGGTCTGGAATTTAGGTTAAGTTTACGTTAAGAACTCTCCTGGCCCTTTTTTATTATTTTTCACCCATCATATCATCGGGATAACGTTACTTCGTCTTTTAAAGTGGATTACAATTCCGCAATGCTAGGGGATAAAGTCAGAAATATAAAAAAGACAACCTCATGGTAATCGACAAAAAAAATTAAAATCAAACTCGCTATATAACAACAAATAAAACAAGTACAATAAAGTTCATTAACCAAACAAAATAGAACCATGAAAAGTAGGGGATTGCCTGAAAGGAAAAGTAAAACCACTCTAGCGACCTCAATTTTCGATTTTATCCAACAAAACTCAGAATACAACATTCAAATTAAAAAAAAGTATTTTCTAAATATTAGCGATTTCTGACAATTAGAAGTTGTACTAGAATATTATTTAAAATCGAATACCTAATAATTGCTCTAGGGGTTTTCATTTCTTTTCGTAACAAAACTGTTTACATAATTAACAAAATAATGATACATTCTGTAAACCAATAAAATTCATCATAAATGCCGAGCATTCATTTCGTTTACGCAATTCCTTTATGATGTAATTTTGTAGCACACAAGGACAAAGATTCCCTCCCACCGGATGAGTGATCAGCTCAATGCTAGTAACACGTTCGAGACAACATGAATATTAAAGGCAAGGATTCCATTCACACATTATTCATATGAATAAGGTAAATGATTCCTATGATTATAATGGCCAGATGATGTTGGGGGATTATTTGGGTCTTATAGTTTAGACATACTTTTCAGGTGAGTAAAAATATAGAAAACCAACTTCACTTAAGGAATTTGTTCTGACCGGGATAAAAAAAAATAAAAAACAGGCCCGCTTCATACAATGCATCAATGTTATCCCAAGACCATCGGCAGTCAATGTAAATTCTTCTTCTTCTTCCTCTACGCATGAAAGCTGGCAGCTTGTTGCGTGTTCATTCACTACAAGTACGGGGTATGGTGACATCCTTCCATCGTAGTTGTAGTCTTCCTAAACGCCTTTCTGCTGAGGTGTCCAGTCACGTACTTTCTTCACTAATCTACTGTTCTCCATTCTATCTATGTGATCGTTCCAATTTAGTCTTCTATCATTTATTCAAAGGTTTATAGGTTCAATTTCACATTCTTCTCTAATAACAGAGCTGCGAATTTTCTCTCTCAGCGATTTTCCTGCGATTTTCCTTAAAACTTTCATTTCGGTTGTTTCATTGATTTGTTTTGTTTTTTGAGTTTCTGTTCGGCATTCGAAACCATATGTTAGAACTGGTCTTATGACAGATTTGTGTATTCTTACTTTTGTATCTATTCTTAAATTTTTTATTTTTCCAAACAGTATTGTTTAAACCTCCCGATATTTTGTTTGCTATGTTTGCTTGATGGAGGATTTCATCTGTTATTCTGTTACTGCTACCGTCGGTATCTCTACCTTGACGTGGTGGTGAGGCTTGTGAGTCCTTATGACTCCATGAGCTACACAGGCGGTAGTGTAACTACCAACAGGGCCTACTATGCCTGGCAGGTCATGGAAGAAGGTCCAGACTAAAAGAGATACCGATCGAAGAAAGGCCAGTAACTCACTTCCAAGATGTAAAATTCTCAAATATTCAAAGAAACATTTACGAATGTAAATTATAGTAATAATTAAATATTAATTACATTCGATATATGGAAAGTGTTTTCTCATCTAATGTGTTTTCCAATAATAGTAACTAAAATAATTTAATTAATTTTAACAATCATGCCCATATAGATTCTGCCAAAAGTAAGAAAAAGAATATTGGCAATGGATGAACAAAATAATAAAAAATGATATAGAGAAACAACAAGAAAATCTCATTTTCAATTTGTACAATAGGGCTGTAAAATCCCAGCTGACGATTGTCTAAAATCGATAGGAAACTATACCTCCTACTACCGCAAGGGCGCCTTACGTACCTTTCATTTCTGTTATATTTTTTCAGCA
Source organism: Diploptera punctata (assembly GCA_030220185.1). NCBI lineage: Eukaryota > Metazoa > Arthropoda > Insecta > Blattodea > Blaberidae > Diploptera > Diploptera punctata. The sequence continues at coordinate 7,114 of JASPKZ010004910.1, read as the reverse complement.
TCATTGCAAGTTAATTAATCACATGTTAGAATTAATCAAACTCTGTAACTGCACACTCTGTGTAGCAAATGTCGGCAGAGTTTCTGTTACCATAAAAGTAAAACACCATAATAATAATAATAATAATAATAATAATAATAATCAATTGAGTTGGTGTTTACTTGATGAAAATCCATATTTATTAATTAAATAAAAATAAAACGTAGTTTTATTTGATTTTCATATTTATTATATAAAACTACGTTTTATTTTTATTTAATTAATAATAATAATAGTAAAGTAAAGTGATCCCACAACAGACCCGGAGGCCCTTGTGGTAGTAGGAGGTTAAGGCTCCCACTCTTTCTAGACAATCAGCACTTTATGTCAGCCGGGTTGTCAGCCCTGCTTGACGGCCGCCTTTACTCCAGACCAAGCGTCTGGTACTCATTTCCGTTAGAGGCTGAGTCGACCCCAGGGCCATAGTGCCGTCAGAGTGTTTGGGTCAGTTTAAAAATCCTGACCCCAACGGGGCTTGAACCCTCCGGCTTGTAGCTCAGTGCTTTAACCACTACGCTACGGCGTGCCACCAATAATTATTATTATTATTATTAATAATAATAATAATAATGTTTTATTTATTCTGGCAGAGTTAAGGACATAAGGCCTTCTCTTTCACTCAACCAGCACAAATACAAATAAATATTTGACAAATACAGATATACACTATATTAATTATAAACAGTTAAAGATACAATAAATGTAGCAATGTAAATGTAATGTACAAATAACATTTTATAGGAAAATAACAATAATAATACTAAGGATGATAATAATAATAATAATAATAATAATAATAATAATAATAATAATAATAATAATAATAATAATAATAATATAAATATGATAAATTATACGAGAAACACCAATTAATATATATATATATATATATATATATAACTTACACTGGGTAATAATGAAGTCGAGGTTAGAGCAAATGTAAATTTAAATTTCTTTTAAAAGATGTCAATGTCCGGCATGTTTATGAAACAAAAATAAGCCCGGTCATTCAATTGCAACCATACCATACTTCCTTCCACTGAGTGGCTTTGCACAGCTACGTCTGATGCGGTACAAGGGCATTGCCTTTCTAACTGCTTACAAACACATTATAATTTGTATGCACTACACCTAGCGTTCATCGGTGCCTAAATTCCGAAATCTAGTGACAAGTAGGTTTTTAATTCGTGTACATTTATCATTTTAGCTATGTATAAGCAAAGCAGTCCACCTCTCTGTGGTCCCGCGGAAGCTTCGCTGCCTCAAACGCAGCGATCGGAACAAGTTCATGAGTGCGGTTTATTTCGGGTTTTTTCCTCATCTCTAACATAGATGGCAAGAAACTTTAACGCCCAAACAATTTCCCGAACACCTTCTGACCATCATAATAATCGTATTCGCCATTTTTAGTATAAATGCGTATGTGAATGTGTGTTTCGTCTAATGATTGTGATGTATCGGAGGAGACCCTGGCATTAAGCAGATATCTCATCCGGGGAGGGCCCCCCATGTCCTTGTGTGGTCAAACAAGTATGTATGTGATCCATATTTAAAAATCCCTCTCCCGACAGGTAGTGCCCACTCTAAGGCCGATTGGCGTGTGGTACGTAAAAGTGCCTATATGGTGAATGTTAAATGCATTAATGGAACGGAAAGAGCAAAGTGAAAACATATTAAGTTACATACAATTCCTGGCTTTAGTGTTCATCGCCTCGCAAAAAAGCGCTATGACTGGAATAAGAGACATCGCTAGATAATTAGGTGCGAGCAGTAAAACGCTAGCAGGAGAGTTGGTCGCCTGCCACATAACAAACGAAACTGTTGATAAGGACAGGACCCAGACCTACACCTTGAGGAAGAAGATAAAGTAAGAAAAGCCTGAAAAGCATGGGCACATAAAATTAATTACAAAGTGAGATGTTAAACAGGCCAGAAAGAGGGAGAGAGAGAGAGATATCTGAAATTTTACTGACAAATTATTTAACGTTCTCATTCACATTATAGTTTATAATATATCTTTGCACAATGAAATAATTTTCCCCTGTGAATAAAAAAACTGCAGTTTAATTGAAATAACTTACGAACAGTGCACCGTATTAAAAATAATTATTCCTAAATTTGTGTGCTAGCAGTTGATAGTCTACAGTTCTACTGTATTCTGTAAAAAGTTTTCTGCGAGGAACCGTTGAAAAAAGCAACGGGTTATAAATATTTCTGTGAAAGTATGTAGGAAGACGTAAAAGCTGTTTTACTGCTCGCACCGCCCCATTGGAGTCATTTGAATAATATTACTTCTCAACTTGTTATTCCCTTGTCATCTTCCCTTACCTGACAACTGGGTTATTGGCGTATGGATAAGACCAGCCACTTTTAAAGTCGTATACACTTGCTGATACCGCCTCTATATTCACGAGTACATTAAAAACAAAACAACTTCTCATTGCGTCAATGGTACTAAGTCGGTATGAAGTTTTACGATCTAGTCTAGAGAGAAATATTCCGAAAAAAGTAATTTCTTCTTATTATTTTTGTTCCCGGGTTCTTAACTATTATCAGTCTACAAAGCAAAGAATAGGAATGGAATGTTTTACGGAAATTCTGCTCGTGACATCAAGTCTACGTTACAAGCATTTCGATTTATTTCTACATTGATCTAAATCAGTCTTAATACGTAGTGACTTATTTTGGTAATTTAATTTAATTTGTTAAACGAAACATTCACATGTTTTGCGGACTTGTACTCTAAATCTGGTCTTATCTTTTCCTGCTTACTATACTAGAGACATCCTTCTATCTTATTTCGCTTTATAGACTATACAATAGGGATATTTTATTTTCACTTAGTTTAACTTTAACATAAAATAAAGTTAGTAAAATCCCTAAGAGTTGCCGTCGTTCAACAAGAATAAAACCTTTGAAGGCGTTTCGGAAACCGATTCTTCCACCATCAGCAGAACGTTTTAACCAAGTTAAGGACGACGACACGTATCAGGTATAAATTTTATTACTTTATATTATAACTATATCCTCAACGGAATCGTATTATGCAATTAATCGCATTAGTTTTACATGTCCCTTTGTAGGTAACTTTACATGTCCCACACCATCCAAGATTTTACAGTGGCACGATCTGTCGGAAGAGGATTTTAAACTCTTGATCACATATTTATTATTTTGAGCACAAGGAAATGGTAGGCCTCCCTGGATGAAAGATCATCTTACTGCTAGGGCCACCTTTGAGTTAGAACGAACCTTTTAGTCAAGCCACTACATTCACACAATACAAATACGATAAATATGATTGTGGTGGTCACGTGGTCATTGGAGATTATTTGGGTATTTAAGCTTTCTGATATTTGTCTTACAACTGAGGAACCTTAACCAGGAAACTTGACCCGATCGGAGACGAACCCATGACCCGCTGCGTCTGAGGTAATGAAATTACTACTAGATGATAGTGGTGGTCATTAGGACTAATTAAATTGTTCTATTTTTATAATCTTGAACACATTGTACTATTTTTTAAATACAGGGTATTACCGAAATGAGGCAGATTTTTCGTGTGGTGGTAGGGAACATCCATACAAGTATTTTAACACAATGCACCTTGGGTCGTAAATACATTGTTGTGGGTCTACAGAATATAACAGCATTTAAAATTGTTAAACACATTGTTGTTTATTTGTTAATTCTAAGAATAATGAAAGGTATTACATTGTTGGAAATGGCGACCATTGACCTGGATGCACAGCTCCGCGCGTCTCACCTATCGGACTGACGAACTCTTAGAAGCATAACTGGATACTCCCGTATTTCCGCAGCCGCTGCACTGCCACGATCCTTGCTACAAGGTCGGGAGCTGTGCATCCAGGTCAATGGTCGCCATTTCCAACAATTACTGTAAAATAACATGTAATACATTCCATATTTTTAGAATTAATAAATAAACAACAATGTGTTCAACAATTATAAATGCTGTTTTATTCTGTAGACCCACAACAATGCATTTCCGACCCAAGGTTCATTGTGTTAAAATACTTGTATGGATGTTCCCTACCATCACATGAAAAATCTGCACCCATTTCTGTAACAGCCTGTATATCACTTTCGCCTCTGGTTCAGTGGTTCCTGGGCTGAAACTTGGACAATGTCGAATTTTTCATGGACCTCAATGTATCTTAGTAATGGGTCATTCCTGAATAGCGGGTTCGGATTCGAATACCAGCGGGGTTGTAAATTGTAACTATACAATTTTCAAACTCGATGCTCGAGAGGTGTGATAGTGTACACTTTTTAATAGCTATATTAAATATAACTGTCTTGTATTAAATTCATAACCGTTCTAATAATACAGTATGTTGAGACGGCACATGGTACTGCTGATCGTACATCGACGCATGGATTGGCTTCGCAGTAGATAACGCAACACATAATCCTTAAATTGGCAGTGTACCCTATAAGAAACACTGGTCTAATTTGGGTATTCTAAGCCAGATATCAGTCTATATAAATCCAAATAAAAAACAGAAAAGGCAAAACTTATTGTGGCAGTACGTGAATAAATAGTTCAGCTATGTACATATATGTATTTATTTCAACGCCTTAAGATTGAATCAGAAGTTGACGTACGAAAAACCTAAAATAGATCAAATTTTCATCGGAACGTGTTTATTATCTTTGTTAAAACAGAATACCCAACTTGTGAAAAACACGCTTAATACTAGAAAAATGAAGATCGCTGAGTTACTAACTAATCTCATGTAATCTATTAATCTAATATACCTAATGTAATTTAATCTATCTTATCTAACCTACGTAATATAATCTACTTCGCCTAACCTGAATAAACATATTGACAATTTTCTACAGCTGAAACGTGTTTTTCGACAGGTTTAGACAACATACCGGTACTGCGTTTCAATTAGTCACTTCTCTTTAACATGTTCCCTCACATAACGCACTTACGCGACACACAAAATTACTTAAAAGTGTGTAAGTTGTGTAGCGGATAGCGGTAGCGTTGAGTCAGGAAGAATTAATTTTATTAACTTCACATCAGTTTATATAAAACTTCCTAGCGTTTTGTTTTTATTTATTTCACAATAATTGTCTCGTAGACTGCGATTGGCAGGACATGTGGGCATGAACGGGAATGAAAGACGTGCATGGAAGATCCTTGTAGGAAAACCAGGGGAAAATGCCCAGTTAGTAGACCAAGAATGAGGTGGGAGAATAACATTAACTATGATTTGAGGAAATTAGATTATACAGGAAATTATTGGAAAAACATTACCTCAGGATAGGGATGTATGGAGAGCTTATGTCCGCCCGACCATGAATCTACGGTTCCATAGAGCCGTGAGTGAGTGAGTGAGTGAGTTAGTTATATTCACTGATCAAGCACATATGGTTTCGTGTTTTGAGTCCATGACGATCAAAATGTACAGTATCTTATAGTTTATCCATCACATTCACAGTTCAACAATGCGTCATAATGTTAATGGAGAAAGAAAAGAATGTCAAGTATGGCTCTTGAATCGAAAGCTAACAAAAATGAAGGAAAGAGGTAGAGAAAGAGAATACTGAAATGATGGAGTATGAGTAACTATGTAGAAGAAAAGAGTATTAAGAAAAACGATTTTCTTGATAGAGATTTCTGGACAAAGATAGGTCTAATTTTGAGTTGAAGGATAACCACTATCTTGTGCAATATTTCTAAATGAATAAGTAAATAAATAATAATAATAATTATTATATCAACATTATTATTATTATTATTATTATTATTGATTATTTACAAGTTTCATAGTGTTTCACATGTTTCTATGACTAATTAATCAGCCGTCATTCTCTTCCACACTCCTCCTTAATTCCAATCTCCATCGTACATCATCATTATCATTATAATTATCATAGTATATTTATTATTATTATTATTATTATTATTATGCAAATTATAAAATTTAACAGAGTAACAAGAATTATAAATAATATTGTCAAGACAAAACCAGTACAGCAATACATACGAACTAAAATTTATAAACACTGGCCACACCCAAATTATGTTACAGCAGTGAGGCCTGGACAATTCGCAGTGTACATGAACAAAGACTAACTGCGGCAGAAATGAAATTTATGAGACGTACTGCAGTTTACTCAAAAAGAGACCATAAAAGGAATTCTGAGATTCTCAAAGAATTACAAACACTATCAGTCATGGAATATGCTATGTAGAATAACACAGAAACAATTGGAAATATCACGTAAGAAGAACGAGAAGAACAAGAATACCACGTCAAATCTTAAATTACCAGTCACCAGGCAACAGAACTTTGGATAGACCCTTCAAACTTTGGATTGAAACCGTAACAGACCACTAGGTCTATCACATAAAAGGAAGAAGAATAAGAAGAAGATTTCTATTATTATTATTGTGGAATTTCGAGAAGAAATGAAATAAGTAACAGTGTAATTAAGCAAAAGATGAATATCGAAATTTCAATTGAGGATTTCTAAAAAAAACAAACAATTAAAATAGTATGGCTATACAAATAAAATGACAGAAAAAATGTGTGTGCACGAAAAAATATTAAAATGGGTGAAACCTGATGGAAAAAGAAGAAAACGACGGCAAAAAAAACTGAATTGATATTGTTTTGTGCAGAATGAGGAAAAAAGGGTAGGGCGATGGAGACCGTAATAACAGAGAGAATGACAGTAGATTAAATGGTTGGATTAAGACGTAGATACTCGTAGATAGATGGAAAGCTCTGCGGCCATCACTTAAGTGTTGGCGGTGAGCGATCCATTTTGGTCCTCCTTAATAGGTAGAACCCCGGGTTCCTGTAAAATACATTAGCCCCGGTTTAAATTTTGAATTCAATTTTGAAGTTAATTAGCAGAGTGAAATCGGAAGCGGACCTTTTGGGGTTTATTCCAGCATTTGCTCTTCGTATTTCTTTTTCTTTTTTTATATTATTTTTTTTCTGAAAACACTGCGAATCCAGCTAAATAAATAACTAATAATTTAATGAATCATCAACGTCGTCGTCGTCGTCAATCGTCATCATCGTCA
>JASPKZ010004908.1:0-24563 GCA_030220185.1 Diploptera punctata | reverse complement strand
ATAATAATAATAATAATTTTAATAAAAATAATAATATAATATAGTAATAATAATATAATAATGAGTAATAATAATAAAATAAGTACAGTCAATAGTAATCATAATCAGACTAATTAAAATAATAATAATAATAATAATTGAAAACACAATAACGCGGTCTAGTGAGAAAAACCAGTATAACGGCTGGGGTAACTGACTTGCTGACTACATGCCATTCCTATACTGACTGCATCATGCTCCACCTCTTTGATTAACACACGTGAATGTTATGCCAGCAGCCGGCTGGTAGGCCAAGGGCCTTCTAAGCCTGCCGCGTCGTGGAAATTTGGAGAACTTTTAAAACATTTGTTTGTTGACATCTTTGGAGAGTCATTGCTGACGTAATTAATAATCAAAATGATTTCACAGTGCAACAGAAAATTCAATGCTGTTATCCGGTTACCTAATTCAAGTTTCCAGTATAAGTGAAGAGATTTAGACAACAGTAGTCTCAGGAGCAACTTTCCAGAGAGAGTCACAATAACAGTTTGGCACGAAAAACTTGAGATCTGCTCTTTTACAGAAAAAAATACTGCGTAGGGAAAAAAGTGTCAGTGAAACAACTGAATACATTTAGGAAGCTACCAGCACAAGCCAACATACTCTGAGTGTTTGGCTGGGTATAAGGGATTCGAAAGTCATCTGTTCACGGGTTCAGGTTTAAATGCTCAATATATTTCCCCAGAAACCGAATTTAATTTATGATAAATTATATTGTCTATTTTCAGACATTGAAAACAAACAAAAGATAACGGTACTTCAGATCACAATAAGGGCGAAGATCAAACACATTCCTCTACTATTCATAAAGGTTAACAAAATATTACCCTGCCAAGGGATGTACAAAATATTGCAAAATATATAACAGCAGAGTTAAGCGAGTGTGCCTCGTCTTCTGAGTTAAAGGTCATTTAACTGCCGGCGAGTCTACCTCGTCTTTTGAGGCGAATGGGTTAAGACTCATTTGATGGACAAATTCGAAACAAACCACATTACATCATATTAATACACAAATAGCAGTTTGTTAGAAGACATCCGAAAATTTGTTAGTTACTGTCATGTAATGTAAACAGAATTTATCACTCGGAAAATATTTGGTAAACTTTCTTATTTATATAATACACAATTGATCTTCTTGGTGATACAATATTAAAATATATATACAGTCAATATGCCCATTTCACCAATAAATGTTTAAAATGGTCAACATCAGTCAATATCTGGTCTTGAGAATGACAGCTTGGCTGTAGAAACTTGTTGACCATTTTAAACATTTATTGGTGAAATGGGCATATTGACTGTATATATATTTTAATTCTTATTTATAGTTTTTGTCCCTGACAACCGCACAGTAAATTAAACTATATAGGAAATAACACTATGAGGTATATTTTAAATTTAAATAAATTCTTTATCACCTCACATCGTATCCTGTCTTTTAATTAGACCGGTTTCGAAAACTTCTCGGCTTCATCTTCAGTAGTCTAATGACCGTTGCTCTGTCGTCTTGAAGAGTTGATTCTTGCTCCATCTGTTGTTTCACTGATGAACCTCCAAATGAAGTCTATTTCCCCGGGAATTTCAAAATTAATTATTATTATTATTATTATTATTATTATTATTATTATTATTATTATTATTATTGTTGTTGTTGTTGTCGGCCGCGGTGTGCTAGTGGTTATGTTCTAGTTACTTCTAGTTACCAAGGACCCGGGTTCAAACCCGGCTATAGTTGATGGATTTTTAGGATGGAAAAATCCAAGGAACAAGTCCTCCGAGAGGGACTTCTTTAAGCCGTGGGTCCTGAGTCTGAAGATTTTCAGGCTCGTAAAAGAACCACAAACCTGAATATAAAGTCTGTGCAAAATTTACAGACAGTTGCTCACCCAGAAATACCTTAGTTACCCACTAGATGTCTAATCGAGGAGCTAGGCCGACCCCCTTTCATTTGCTGACATCTGTGGATAAATGAGCGTAACTAAATTAAGTTGCTCAATAAATTCCCTCAGGGAGCGCCCTAATTCCGGCACAGGGAAGGAAAGGGCTTAAAAATAAGTTTTTTGTGTGAATTTTTTTTCGAAACCACGAATTCTATAGGTTTTTCTATTTTTAATTCATTTAACCTTTCTTTCAAATTGATGTTTTTCTGACCAAGCATGAGCGGCTACTGCAGATTTTTCCACTTCCCCATTCTTGAAGTTCCTAAGAAATTCTCGGGGAAGTTATAATTTGATTTGGAGGTTCATCGGTCAACCAAGAGATGGAACAATAAGCAGTGCTTCAAGACGACAGAACAACGGTCGTGAAATTACTGAACATGGAACGGAAAGGTTTCGAAACCGGTCTAAATAAAAGACAGGATATGAGATAAGAGGATAAAGAACTTATTTTAAATTTAACCCTATAGTGTTTGGAACTTTATATAACATTCCACTAGTGCAAAGGGATGTTTGTAAGTTTACAAGCCTAATTCTAAATATAGTATACAATAAGAGTAGTTTATTGAATTATCTTTAACGTACCTCATCTGTTTCTTTATCTTCTAATGATCGATATTTTATTGGTTTATGATGATGATGAGGTCTTTCTGCTGTATTATATCCACGAGGAAAAAACTAGAAAAAAATCATACAGAATGTTTCGTAATTTCTGTTGCATATTTTATGGATTACAAAATACATGGTAAATAAATTATAGGCGATGTACCCATTATGGTGCAAAAGGTGATGAAAATATCCAATATTTAGAAAGCCACGCTGCATATTTAATGTCCCCCGTCTCCTTTTTACAAATTGACATATTGTTTAAGTTACATCTTTCCTACAAGAAATACATGAGAAAATTTCTTCCTCCATGGAGACCCGAACCCGCGCAAGTCCTGTACCTCTGCGCCAAGGCTTCTTGCCTTAACCATTCGGTTACGGAGCAGGACAGCTTTTAATTGTAAGGCACAGAAATCGAAGTCAGAATCCAGGAATGGCAACCCACTGAGCGAAGTATATGGACTTCCTTCTTGAATATAGCGGAGTGGAGTAATGAGGGGCGGCGCGGATGACAGGTTGTCAGGGTTATCCAATCCACCTAAGTCAGGAGTTGTATTACATCCTTGTAGTTTGAATCTGATACTTTGTACTGTATTTTAGTACCTTGCAGTTAAAAGCGGCAGATAATAATTATTTTGGACACGCCTTGGCACGTCACAACGCTCTCAGGAAGAAATTTAAAGTTCGGTTTCGGCATGCAATGGGTGACAGTGCCTTTATTAGATGAAGCGAAAGATTAAATTTGATTTTTTTCTTTATTATATTTTGGCCCTCGAGTATTAAAATGGGTCATGTCCATTTTGTCATACTTCAAGGAAATGAAAAACCCTTCTATGTACTAGTGTAAATCACATAGGTTATTATAAAATAGTTTGATCGCATTTTGTGACGAAAATATTATTAAACGAAATATGATGTTATCATTGGAAAGGGAATCCTTCAAATTACAACAATAGAACAAGACAAAACAAATTACTGCTCACGTGCACCTTTGGCGGGTTGATTTTTGTGGGCTAGCGTCGAATGCCTCCACAATTCCCTTCGTTATTTCTGCATCCGTGCTAATGCGAGGCCTTCCAGGAGGTTTGATTTTCTGCATCCTTCCCGTTTCCAGCAGTCGTTTTCTCCACTTCCCCACAGTCGACGGCTGCAATGCTATGTTAAACTCACGTCTTGCCTGTCTTGCGGCCTCACGATCATTAGCATACGTTATTGCCCATGCAGCAATTGTAATTTGCTGCTGTTTATTCAACGCCATTTTGACTAATGATGTAAGTACTACACTGGTTTGTTTTATTCCATTGTTGTAATTTGAATAATTGCCTTTCTAACGGTAATTTCATATTTCCTGTAATGGTAATATTTTCATCACACAACGCGATCAAACGTATAGCCATATTTATGATTCCCCCCGTACATAGAACAAATATTTTATTTATTTTAATTGACAATTTGTAATACTATAAAAATATAATTGAATAGTTGCCTCGAAAAGAGATCTTACCCACACACTACACATTGTTGGGAAAACGAAAAAAAAAAAAAACGCATCATTTTCATTTTGAGGCTATCTTATATACTTTAATCTCCCATCCTATTGGAAACATATACAGCCAATTTGAACGCAAAATAACACGCTACTCACTGAAAATTAACAATTTAATACAGAATTTTGTGCAAAAACGATCTATGTCTATATAGTGGAAAAATGAGCTAAGTCATATTTAATTAAAAATGCTACAATAAGAAATATATATATATTTTCAAATGCCCCAGTTGTCTTTGGACATTCCTGGTTTCCCTCCTGGCATGGCGTACTTGTAACCACTTCTGAGGTTGGAGCTTCATAACATTTGTCTTACAGGTGAGGAAAAACCCCGAAGAAACCTCACGCAGGAAATTTGTCCCATCGGGAATCGAACCCGGGCCTGCTGCGTGGCAAGGCCTCAAAGTTAAGATAAAAATGTCGGAGTACCCATTGTTCGTAGGGAAATAGGTCCAATCATTACATGAAACCCATGGAAGCCTGTTACCTCGAGATCACAGCGGTGGATTTATAAATGGAATGTAATTTATTTAATATTAATAACGTTTCTTACTTTTTTCCGTTTAGGGAAAATCCTGCTTTCTGCAAATCCGAATAAAACAATAGCAGCTACTGAAAATATAAAATATGTTTCACTTTTCTTAAACATGAGCCAATAGGGTTTCATAACCGACAATGCGCGCGCATAATGTGACGTAACTACCACTGAACTCACTGACACCCAGTCGAACCCGTAGTTTTTTTATTTTTTTTTTTTTTTTTTGGACCGACGCCCCCTTTTTTACTCTCCGTCCCTATAGTACGTACGGTAATAGTGTATGAGACAGACGGCGTGTGTAACATTATTTAAACCGACCAAACTCTGGGAGGTTGTAGGGATCACCACAACAAAGACTTTTCCTATAATGCCATTTTTTCCTATGCGGATATTTTTAAACCTGGTAGAGGGAGATTTCTCTGGCGGCAAATTAATGAATACCAACAAACACTTTTGCATGTTTTAATTACCAAGAGACAAAAACATTAAAACATCAACAGTAATTGCTTAAATTACAAGCAGAGGTTAAAAAATGCCCTCAAAATGAAATGTGTAAACAAAGGTTACACTCGGCGGATAATGTTTTGTCTAACACGGCAAAAAACTCACAGGAGTATCGTTAATTGCTCCTGCTGCTGCTGATACTATCCGAGGCAACGAGATCCTCTTATGATTGCCAAAAGGAGTTGTGGTAAACAGGGTTGGTCATCTCTCCCCATCGCAAAAAAATCCAAAAGGGGGTCCATTATCTGGGGATCGAGCAGGCAAATGGTACAGGACCCACCACTGCCAATCAACTTTTCTGAAAACCGTTGGTTCAAGAATCGACGCACACGACGACTGAAATGTGCCGGCGCCTCGTCATGTTGGAACCACATGCGTTGTCTTGTAGGGAGCGGGACGTCTTCCAGCAATTCTGGCAATGCTCTGGCGAGAAAATTGTAATAGTGCCTGCCATTTAATGGCCTAGGTAGGAGATATATCCCAATTAAACAGTCCCCAACAACACCGTCCTACACATATCAGTGCACTCACTCCAGGTGTATCGCTCCATTAGTAAACAGATACAATTCACTACTACACTGGTGGACAAAACAATTCCTACCATCAACAGCAGTTGCAGTCATGACAACTGAAGAGCGTAATACGCCCTCTACCGGTTTAAATAATCCTCATAGGAAAAAATTGCATTAGGGAAAGATATTTGTTTTGGTGTTCCCTACAACCTCCTAGAGTTTGTCGGTTTAAATAATTTTCACTCTGTATACGTTAATTGTCCTAGAAAAATTCTCTAAATGGTGATAGAAACCCCATTCTAATCGGTCAAGTAGTTTTTGAATGCATAAAGGGCAGAGAAACAGACATACACTCATTTTATGTACAAAAATACGGAACTTACGGACGAGCACAGCAGAATTCATAGACCTAAGCGATGTGTTTGGAAATTCAGGGTGCAAACATTAAAAAATACACGGGTGATGTAGCACTGAATATTTTGAAATAGGAAATCTAGGGTCCGAAAAGCCAGCTTAAGCAGATATGGGGGGCGGGGATAAACTTGCCTTTCACATTACTGTCTTGTCTTTTTTATTTACATTATTTTTCAGTTAACTGCAGGTTAAAGTTTTAATAATTGTAAGACAGTACCTGATATCTCAGTCGTGGAAGTAAATATCAGTAAAACTAAATATATGGTCACACGTAGAAATTCATTATATAATGGAAATGGACAGCTAATGACAAATGAGGGAAATTTTGAGGGAGTGGCTGAATTCAAATACCTAGGAACAATAATCACAAATAGGAATGAGATGCACAAAGAAATTAAACATAGGCTCAATTCTGGAAATGCATGCTATTATGCATTGCAGAGACTCTTGATGTCCCAACTCCTTTCAAAAAACGTTAAACTGAAAATATATAAAACTATTATTCTACCAGTTATATTATATGGGTGCGAAACATGGACTCTTACTTTAAGAGAGGAAAGGAGATTACAAGTATTTGAGAATAAAGTACTTAGGAAAATTTTTGGACCAAAGAGAGATGAACAGACAGGTGAATGGAGAATACTACATAACAATGATCTACATGGTCTTTATAGGAAGCCAGATATAATAAGCATAGTTAAGTCTCGTAGACTGCGTTGGGCAGGACATGTTGCACGTATGGGAAATGAAAGACTTGCATGGAAGCTTCTTGTAGGAAAGCCAAAGGGAAAACGCCCAGTTGGTAGACCAAGAATGAGGTGGGAGAACAACATTAACTATGATTTGAGGGAAGTAGATTATACAGGGAATGATTGGAAAGCATTAGCTCAGGATAGGGATGTATGGAGAGCTTATGTCCGTGCGGCCATGAACCTACGGGTTCGATAGTGCCAGTGAGTAAGAGTAAGTAAGTAAGATATCTCAGTCGTCCTCAATTACACTGGTCAACATGATTTTTGTCTCATGAGTACCAATAGTTGTACGTAATGCAGTTTTTGTATCGTGTTTTCAAATATGTATTCGGAATTTCTCCATCACCGACGGGTTTTTTTATTTCAGTTTCAATTAATGCATTTCAATCATTATTTTTTTAAATAAACGTTTTTTCGTCCATTTATCGATTGTAAAATAAAACCAAATGAGCTAACTCAAATGATTTCAGCTATGGAAAAGAGATATCAAGACAAATGGAATCCTAATATGCAGGCCGATTATTGTTGGACCATCAAGAGGGATGCTCCACAGGCGAAATATAGCAGAAGATAGTCATTTCTTACTTTCTAAGTGAGTCCGAATGTTCGAATATTGTATAGTTACGAATGTAGAAAATATTAAAGTGTTTGAAATTATAAATTGCTGTCTCTCGGAAATCTTGCGTGATGGAGAAAAACCGATATCATATTTGATTTCAGGAGAAAAAATACTATCAGAATCACATATTTTTCTTTCTGAGACAAAACAAGTTTATTTTTTGTTGCTCAGTTGTAATTTGCAGTGTTGTTTTATAGGAGGCCTTTCGATAACTTATGTATCTTCTTCTGCTTTCATTTTGGTACTGACTGTTATTGGTAATTCTTTTGTACAGAGGGTTTATATTGCTGGGTATGTTCTCGTTCAGCAGGTGTTTATTTGTGGTTTCCTTGATTATTTCTATTTCTGCAAGAACGTTGATTTTCGATACATCGTTTTCTGTATGCAGGATCAATAATACGTTTTCTATTGTGTTGAATTGATGTCCTGCTTCTACTATATGTTTTGAAAAACTGGATTTACCCTCATTCTTTATGAAATCTCTGAAATGTTCCTTAAATCTTGTCGTGAAGTTCCTATGTAAAATTTGTCACAGCTATTGCAATTCAATTTATTGTATTGTATTGTATCGTAAGCCCATGTTTTTCTCTTTACAGAGATTTAGGCGCTTTCCCCCTACAGGGAAGAATTTGAACCATACTAATTTAGTTACACTTGTTTTCTTATAAATGTCATTTTTAGTGGTCCGTGGTCAGCGCACCGCCTCATACTGACATCTAGGAAACCAAGGTAGTACTAGGACGGGAAAATTCGGTAAATTTTGGTTAGAGGCCTTTTCATTCAGGCTTAAGGATTTTTTACGAGCCTGAAAATCTTCAGACTCGGGACCCACGGCTTAAAGTCCCTCCCGGAGGACTTGCTCCTTGGATTTTTCCGTCCTAAAAAATCCAACGACCCCGGCTGGGTTTGAACCCGCGACCCTCGGGGTCAGAGGCAAGGAGCATAACCACTAGTCCATCGCGGCCGACGCAATTCAATTTATAAACTCCTTTATTTTTATATACGTTCGTTTCTGCTATTTTATTTGAAATTCTATTATTTAGTTTGTTATTTGTTTTGTAGGCAATTTTTATGTGTTTGTCATTTTTTTGAGGATTTTGGCTAGCTTTTGTGTTTCTATCCCTGTGTATGTTAAGAATACACACTTATTATCTCTTTTATCAATTTCCCTACTTAATTGTGTGATATTTTGGTATTAATAAGCTGTTAGTTTATGCCGATGATGTAGTACTATTGGCCGATAGCGAGGAGATACTAGAGGACAACACGCACACACTATTGAGTAACACTAAGAAATTAGGACTGGAAGTAAATATCAATAAAACTAAATACATGGTCACACGTAGAAATACATTATATAATAGAAATGGACAGATAATGACAAATGAGGGAAATTTTGAGGAAGTGGCTGAATTCAAATACCTAGGAACAATAATCACAAATAGGAATGAGACGCACAAAGAAATTAAACATAGGCTCAATTCTGGAAATGCGTGCTATTATGCATTGCAGAGACTTTTGATGTCCCAACTCCTTTCAGAAAACGTTAAACTGAAAATATATAAAACTATTATTCTACCAGTTATATTATATGGGTGCGAAACATGGACTCTTACTCTAAGGGAGGAAATGAGATTACGAGTTTTTGAGAATAAAGTTCTTAGAAAAATTTTTGGACCAATGAGAGGTCAACAGACACGTGAATGGAGAAGACTACATAACAATGAACTGCATGGTCTTTATAGGAAGCCAGATATAATAAGAACAGTTAAGTTTCGTAGACTGCGATGGACAGGACATGTTACGCATATGGGGAATGAAAGACGTGCATTGAAGCTTCTTATAGGAAAGCCAGAGGGAAAACGCCCAGTTGGTAGACCAAGAATGAGGTGGGACAATAACATTAACTATAATCTGAGGGAAGTAGATTATACAGGGAATGATTGGAAAGCATTAGCTCAGGATAGGGATGTATGGAGAGCTTATGTCCGCGCCGCCATGAACCTACGGGTTCGATAGTGCCAGGGAGTAAGTAAGTAAGTAAGGATAGCTGATTTACAACATTCTTGTCATTACTTATCGAATGCCCTGTAGAATCGCCCTGAATAATTATGTTTTTCTTTACAAAAATGATCCTCTTTATATGACTTATCATTCTTAAACGGTTATCGGGGAAGTCCATTAACACCCTGTAGGTGAAGTATTTCTACTTACCCAGAACAATGATAAAAATATGTTTCCTCTTCATACTGTATTATTTTATGTATCCTATATTAACTATTTTAATCGAAAGTAAAAAGTAAAGGATAACCATTTCCTAGGCAACAGAATACAATGCATATATTTAAAACTTTTTATTGTATTTTAAGAGAACATGAATGTACAAAACTCAATTTTAGAATTTTTTCCAAGAACTGCAACTAAAATGGTACGGGCATATATATTAGGCGAATGGAGGATGAAAGATTACCGAGGAAAATAATGGAATGGAAACCATCAGGAACGAGAAGGAAAGGACGACCAATTCTCACGTGGATCCAAGCGATTAGAGAAAATTTGAAGGAGTGGGAGATAGAGGAAGAAATGTGTTATTAGAGATGCATGGTGGAAAATTATAAAGCGAAATTGAAGACAAAACATTGGTGCCGGAAAAATGTATAACATTGTTAAAACCGGATATACACACACACACACATATATATATATATATATATATATATATAATTTATTTTGAAATGCTGCTTAGTAACTTTTTTGAAACCTCAAAATTTTATACAGTTTTCCATGAGAATAAAGTTCTTAGAAACATTTTTGTACCGAAGAGAGATGAACAGACATGCGATTGGTGTAGTCTACATGGCAATGAGTGATATAATATATATCATATATCATATATATATATAGACTAATGTCCACCGCTGTGGTCTCAAGGTAGCGTGCTGCTTTGTCACGCAGCGGGCCCGGGTTCGGTCCCCGGTCGGTACAGTTTTTCTGGTTGAGACAAATGTCAGGAAAACTTTAAGGCCCAAACGGTCCCCGAAATCATGTGGCCATCGCAATAATCATCATCCTTCACCTGCCCTCTGGCAGAATTACTATGGATGGATGGATATAGACTAATAAGAACAGTTATGTCTCATAGACTACAATGGGAATGACATGTGACACAAATGGGTAATGAAAATGGGGAATGGATTCTTCTTGTAGGAAAACCAAGAGGAAAATACGCAGTTGGTAGACTGAGAATGAGGTGGGAGAATAAAATTAACTATGATTTGAGGGAATTAGATTATACAGGAGAGGATTGGAAAACATGAGCTCAGGACAGGGTTGTATGGAGAGCTTATGTCCTATAAAACTATAGGTTGGATAGTGGCAATGAGTTAGTTAATTAGTAGGGAAGGTATTTTAAGGTGCAAATTTTGGTCATAAAAGGTGGAAAAAAGTTTATGAAAATACATAAAAAAGGTGCAAAAAAGGTGCTGCTGAAAATATTGAATTAAGGTTTAAACCAGTTACGTGAATTCAGTTTATATAATATGCATATCATTTTGCACCGAATTTTTCTTCTTTTTAGAGTTCGTAAGACGTAATTCATAGTTCGTTAGTTTATTGCAATATTTACTTCGCAGATGGAATATCGAAGAATGATGCAATCAATTTCGGTAAATTGCGTTTTGAATTCTGAAAGTACATACAACTTATCCTTCTTAACATTCGCCATGTTATTGTTGTGAAAACCCAGTTGTAATAATAATAAAATACGTTGTGGTTCAGACTAGTAAAACACAGCCAACAAAAAGTTGGTAGATAGAAAACTGTTAAATTATTGTCAGTACTAACTGAACTTACTTTAAACTGTTATAGCAGCACTTTTGTAGATAGAAAACTGTTAAATTATTGTCAGTACTATCTGAACTTACTTTAAACTGTTATAGCAGCACTTTTGTAGATAGAAAACTGTTAAATTATTGTCAGTACTAACTGAACTTACTTTAAACTGTTATAGCAGCACTTTTGTAGATAGAAAACTGTTAAATTATTGTCAGTACTAACTGAACTTACTTTAAACTGTTATAGCAGCACTTTTGTAGATAGAAAACTGTTAAATTATTGTCAGTGCTAACTGAACTTACTTTAAACTGTTATAGCAGCACTTGTGTAGATAGAAAATTGTTAAATTATTGTCAGTACTAACTGAACTTACTTTAAACTGTTATAGCAGCACTTTTGTAGATAGAAAACTGTTAAATTATTGTCAGTACTAACTGAACTTACTTTAAACTGTTATAGCAGCACTTTTGTAGATAGAAAACTGTTAAATTATTGTCAGTACTAACTGAACTTACTTTAAACTGTTATAGCAGCACTTTTGTAGATAGAAAACTGTTAAATTATTGTCAGTACTAACTGAACTTACTTTAAACTGTTATAGCAACACTTTTGTAGATAGAAAACTGTTAAATTATTGTCAGTACTAACTGAACTTACTTTAAACTGTTATAGCAGCACTTTTGAAATTTAAATTTGACACAGCTGCAGATAGGCTATTGTTGCTGGAGTATAAATTACATGAATTAACTTTTATAAGATTCATGATGTGTTCCGTTAAGGTATTATTCAAAATTAAGATATAAAATTATGCAATATTCATCCGAAAAGTCCAATTCTCGAACTTAATTGGTTATTTAACTGTAGCGCTTTCGGGACTTCTCCAATCATCGGCAGGAATCAAAACGCAATTTGTTTTAAACCTGCCGATGATAGGACAAGTCCCGAAAGCGCTACAGTTAATGGTGTTGGCGTTTTTCCAAAAATTGTCAAAATTTTAGAAATTTCAAAAACTGCAAAAATACTATCTAGCGGGTGTGTCCGGGATTAATAATGAAAAAAATCCGGTTGAAATCCAACACTTCAAAATCGAGTTTTCCAAGGCTATAGTCTTGGTGTTTTTCCAAAAATTGTCAAAATTTTCGAAATTTCAAAAACTGCAAAAATACTATCTAGAGGTGTGTCCGGGATTTAAAATGCAAAAAATCCGGTTTAAATCCAAAAATTCAAAATTGAGTTTTCCAAGGCTATAGTCTTGGTGATTTTTCCAAATAATGTCAACATTTTCGAAATTTCAAAATCAGCAAAAATACTATCTAGAGGATGTGTCCCAGATGTAATACAAAACATCCGGTTTAAATCCAAAAATTCAAAATTGAGTTTTCCAAGGCTGTAGCCTAGGTGTTTTTTTTTAAATTTTCAAAATTTTCGAAATTTCAAAAACTGCAAAAATACTATCTAGAGGATGTGTCCGGGATTTATAATGCAAAAAATCCGGTTTAAATCCAAAAATTCAAAATTGTTTTTTCCAAGGGTACAGTCTAGGAGTTTTTCCAAAAATTGCCAATATTTTCGAAATTTCAAAAACTGCAAAAATACTGTCTGGAGGTTGTGTCCGCGATTTATAATGAAAAAATCCGGGTTTTCCAAAAATGTCAGTATTTTCAAAATTTCAAAACTACAAAAATACTATCTGGAGGCTGTGTCCGGGATTCATAAAGCAAAAATCCGGTTTAAATCCAAAATTTCAAAATTGATGTTTCCAAGGCGTTTTTCCAAAAATTGCCAACATTTTTGAAATTTCGAAAACTGCAAAAATACTATCTATAGGGTGTGTCCGGGATTTATAATGCAAAAAACCGGTTTAAATCCAAAATTTCAAAATTCAGTTTTCCGAGGCTATAGTCTTGGTGTTATTCCAAAAATTGTCAAAATTTTCGAAATTCCAAACCTGCAAAAATAGAGAGTGTGTCCGGGATTTAAAATGCAAAAAATCCGGTTTAAATCCAAAATTTCAAAATTGAGTTTTCCAAATTTGGTGTTATTCCAAAAATTGTAAATATTTTCAAAATTTCAAAATCTGGAAAAGTGCTATCTGGAGGTTGTGTCCGGGATTCATAAAGCAAAAAATCCGGTTTAAATCCAAAATTTCAAAATTGAGGTTTCCAAGGCGTTTTGCCAAAAATTGCCAAAATTTTCGAGATTTCAAAAAATGCAAAAATACTATCTAGAGGATGTGTCCGGGATTTAAAATGCATAAAATCCGGTTTACATCCAAACTTTCAAAATTGAGTTTTCCAAGGCTATAGTCTAGGTGTTATTCGAAAAATTGTCAAAATTTTCGAAATTTTAAAAACTGCAAAAATACTATCTAGAGAGTTTGTCCGGGATTTATAATGCAAAAAATTCGGTTTAAATCCGAAATTTCAAAATTGTTTTTTCCAAGGCTACAGTCTTGGTGTTTTTCGAAAAATTGTCAACATTTTCGAAATTTCAAAAACTGCAAAAGTACAATCTGGAGGTTGTGTCCGGCATTTATAATGCAAAAAATCCGGTTTAAATCCAAATTTTCAAGATTGTTTTTTCCATAGCTATAGTCCTGGTGGTTTTCCAAAAATTGACATTTTCGAAATTTAAAAAACTGCAAAAATACTATCTAGAGGGTGTTTCAGGGATTTAAAATGCAAAAAATCCGGTTTAAATCCAAAATTTGGAAATTGAGTTTTCCAAAAATTGTCGAAATTTTCGAAATTTCAAAAACTGCAAAAATACTATCTAGAGAGTGTGTCCGGGATTTATAATGCAAAAAATCCGGTTTAAATCAAAAATTGAGTTTTCCAAGGCTATAGTCTAGGTGTTTATTTTCCAAATATTGTCAAAATTTTCGAAATTTCAAAAACTGCAAATATACTATCTAGGCGGTGTGTCCGAGATTTATAATGCAAAAAATCCGGTTTAAGTCCAAAATTTCAAAATTGAGTTTTCCAAGGCTATAGTCTAGGTATTTTTCCAAAAATTGTCAAAATTATCCAAATTTCGAAAACTGTAAAAATACTATCTGGAGGATTTATAATGCAAAAAATCCGCTTTAAATCCAAAATTTCAAAATTGAGTTTTTCGCGGCTATAGTCTTGGTGTTATTCAAAAAATTGTCAAAATTTTCGAAATTTCAAAACATGCAAAAATACTATCTAGAGAATGTGTCCGGAATTTATAATGCAAAAAATCCGGAATAAATTCAAAATTTGTAAATTGAATTTTCCAAGGCTATAGACTTGGTGTTTTTTTCCAAATATTGTCAAAATTTTCGAAATTTCAAAAACTGCAAATATACTATCTAGACTGTGTGTCCGTGATTTATAATGCAAAAAATCCGGTTTAAATCCAAGATTTCAAAATTGAGTTTTCCAAGGCTACAGTCTTGCTGTTTTTCCAAAAATTATCAAAATTTTCGAAATTTCGAACATTGCAAGAATACTATCTAGAGGGGTTTCCTGGATTTATAATGCAAAAACTCCGGTTTAAATCCAAAATTTCAAAATTGTTTTTTTCCAAGGCTATAGCCTAGGTGTTTTTCCAAAAACTGTCAAAATTTTCGAAATTTCAGAAACTGCAAACATACTATGTAGAGGCTGTGTCCGGTATTTATAATGCAAAAAATCCGGTTTAAATCCAAAAATTCAAAATTGAGTTTGCCAAGGCTACAGTCTTGGTGTTTATCCAAAAATTGCCGATATTTTCGAAATTTCAAAAAGTGCAAAAAATACTATCTGGAGGTTATGTCCGGGATTTGTAATGAAAAGAATCCGGTTTAAATCCGAAATTTCAAAATTGTTTTTTCCAAGGCTATAGTGTAGGTGTTCTTCCAAAAAATTGTCAAAAATTTCGAAATTTCAAAAACTGCAGAAGTACTATGTAGAGGGTGTGTGCGGGATTTATAATGCAAAAAATCCGGTTTAAATCCAAAATATCAAAATTGTTTTTTCCAAGTCTACAGTCTTGGTGTTTTTCCAAAAATTATCAATATATCCGAAATTTCAAAAACTGCAAAAAATACTATCTGGAGGTTGTATTCGGGACTTACAATGCAAACAATCCGGTTTAGATCCAAAATTTGAATATTGTGTTTTCCAAGGCTATAGTCTAGGTGTTATCCGAAAAATTGTCAAAATCTGCTAAATTTCAAAAACTGCAAAAATACAATCTACAAAGTGCGTCCGAGATTTATAACGCAAAAAATCGGGTTTAAATCCAAAATTTCAAAATTGAGTTTTCCAAGGCTATATTCTTGGTGTTTTTTTCCAAATATTGTCAAAATTTTCGAAATTTCAAAAACTGCAAAAATACTATCTAGAGGGTGTGTCCGAAACTTATAATGCAAAAAAATCCGGTTTAAATCCAAACTTTGAAAACTGAGTTTTCCAAGGTTATAGTCTTGGTGTTTTTCCAAAAATTGTCAAAATTTTCGAAATTTCGAAAACTGCAAAAATACTATCAAGAGGATGTGTCCGGCATATATAATGCAAAAAATCCTATTTAAATCCAAAATTTCAAAATTATTTTTTCCAAGGCTACTTACTGTCTTGGTGTTATTCCAAAAATTGTAAATATTTTCAAAATTTCGAAATCTGCAAAAGTACTATCTGGAGGTTGTGTCCGGGATTCATAAAGCAAAAAATCCGGTTTAAATCCAAAATTTCAAAATTGAGGTTTCCAAGGCGTTTTGCCAAAAATTGCCAAAATTTTCGAAATTTCAAAAACTGCAAAAATACTATCTAGAGGATGTGTCCGGGATTTAAAATGCATAAAATCCGGTTTACATCCAAACTTTCAAAATTGAGTTTTCCAAGGCTATAGTCTAGGTGTTATTCGAAAAATTGTCAAAATATTCGAAATTTTGAAAACTGCAAAAATACTATCTAGAGAGTTTGTCCGGGATTTATAATGCAAAAAATTCGGTTTAAATCCGAAATTTCAAAATTGTTTTTCCCAAGGCTACAGTCTTGGTGTTTTTCGAAAAATTGTCAACATTTTCGAAATTTCAAAAACTGCAAAAGTTACAATCTGGAGGTTGTGTCCGGGATTTATAATGCAAAAAATCCGGTTTAAATCCAAATTTTCAAGATTGTTTTTTCCATAGCTATAGTCCTGGTGGTTTTCCAAAAATTGACATTTTCGAAATTTAAAAAACTGCAAAAATACTATCTAGAGGGTGTTTCAGGGATTTAAAATGCAAAAAATCCGGTTTAAATCCAAAATTTGAAAATTGAGTTTTCCAAAAATTGTCAAAATTTTCGAAATTTCAAAAACTGCAAAAATACTATCTAGAGAGTGTGTCCGGGAATTATAATGCAAAAAATCCGGTTTAAATCCAAAATCGAGTTTTCCAAGGCTATAGTCTAGGTGTTTATTTTCCAAATATTGTCAAAATTTTCGAAATTTCAAAAACTGCAAATATACTATCTAGGCGGTGTGTCCGAGATTTATAATGCAAAAAATCCGGTTTAAGTCCAAAATTTCTAAATTGAGTTTTCCAAGGCTATAGTCTAGGTATTTTTCCAAAAATTGTCAAAATTATCCAAATTTCGAAAACTGTAAAAATACTATCTGAGGATTTATAATGCAAAAAATCCGCTTTAAATCCAAAATTTCAAAATTGAGTTTTTCGCGGCTATAGTCTTGGTGTTATTCAAGAAATTGTCAAAATTTTCGAAATTTCAAAACATGCAAAAATACTATCTAGAGAATGTGTCCGGAATTTATAATGCAAAAAATCCGGAATAAATTCAAAATTTATAAATTGAGTTTTCCAAGGCTATGAACTTGGTGTTTTTTTCCAAATGTTGTCAAAATTTTCGAAATTTCAAAAACTGCAAATATACTATCTAGACTGTGTGTCCGTGATTTATAATGCAAAAAATCCGGTTTAAATCCAAGATTTCAAAATTGAGTTTTCCAAGGCTACAGTTTTGATGTTTTTCCAAAAATTGTCAAAATGTTCGAAATTTCGAAAACTGCAAGAATACTATCTAGAGGGTTTTCCTGGATTTATAATGCAAAAACTCCGGTTTAAATCCAAAATTTCAAAATTGTTTTTTTCCAAGGCTATAGCCTAGGTGTTTTTCCAAAAATTGTCAAAAATTTCGAAATTTCAAAAACTGCAGAAGTACTATGTAGAGGGTGTGTGCGGGTTTTATAATGCAAAAAATCCGGTTTAAATCCAAAATATCAAAATTGTTTTTTCCAAGTCTACAGTCTTGGTGTTTTTCCAAAAATTATCAATATATTCGAAATTTCAAAAACTGCAAAAATACTATCTGGAGGTTGTGTTCGGGTCTTCTAATGCAAAAAATCCGGTTTAAATCCAAAATTTCAAAATTGATGTTTCCAAGGCGTTTTTCCAAAAATTGTCAAAATTTTCGAAATTTCAAAAACTGCAAAAATACTATCCAGAGGGTGTGTCAGGGATTTAAAATGCAAACAATCCGGTTTAAATCCAAAATTTGAATGTTGTGTTTTCCATGGCTATAATAATAATATAATAATAATAATAATAATAATAAATGTGCACTCAGGTTGAGCATTAGTGGTGGTTTAGTCTTTGCTGTAGTCTGTAATGGGTTTTGTCCTTTTCGCACATGTTATGATGTGGTATTTGCCGCATCTCTGTCCACACAACACACACTTGCATTCTTCGGTCGGCTCGTGGAATTTCTTGTTTGTACATATCTTGTTGTGAAATCCGTGTACTGCGAGTCGTGTTGTGACGTGTCTCTGGGGGTTGCACTCTCTGGTCCATCTGTCGTCCAGCATGGCAGTTGTGGTGTAGAAATCTATGTCTATTTCCTTCTTCTTCCTATTTCTGATGCTTATGAATTTCTGGTATGGTTCTGTGGATTGTAGATAGAATTGGGTTCTTATGTCCTCTATGAAGTAGGTCTCTCTCATGAGTTCATAAGCAAAACGAGATGGCGCTGTTTTTCCTATTCTCAGGATCCGTTTCATGAACATTGCTTTCACTTTTTCGATTCTTATCAGATCTCCGATCTTAAGTTTTTTCCCAAATTATCTCTATTCCATATGTAATAACTGGTGCCACTGTCGTTTTGAATAACTGCATTGCTGTACCTGTCGATAAGTTGGCCAGATTCGGGATATTGTATGATGTTCGGATGGCTGCCGCTGCTCTTTCTTGGATGTGTATTCCGAAGGACGTTGCTGTTGTCTGTAGAGTGAATCCTAAATATTTGTATTTTCCCACTTTTTGTAGTGGTTGATTGAGTAGTGTTATGTTGTCTTTTGATGTTGATTTTCCCCCTTTTCTAAATGTCATCTGGACTGTTTTCTCTTCATTTATCTGCACGTTGTTCTCCTGTGCCCAGATCTCTAATCTTTTTATTGCTTTTTGTATGTCCTCCTTTTCTGTAGCTCCTATCACCATATCGTCTGCATATAAGATTAGTTTTGCTTTTGAGTTTTCCTCGATTATGGTGTTCACGTCTGCTGTATAGATGTTAAACAGTGTGGGGCTCATGGGATCTCCTTGCAGAACTCCGTTCGTCTGTACTATATCTTCCGAAATTTCAAACATTGTTGTTTACTTGGACTATGTTTCGCTGTAGGCAGGCTTCGATTATTCTCACTAGTGGGTCTTCCTTTCCGATCATCTGTTTCAGTTTCTCAATGAGCTTTTGTCTGTTTATTGAGTCAAAAGCCTTCTTGAAATCGACGAATACTGCATGGTACTTCCCTCTTGTATGTCTTAGGGCGTCTTCTATTTGGTCCATTAGATATTTCACTGCTTGTACAGTGCTTCTGCCTTTCGTAAATCCAAATTGGTTTTCCGGGATGTGTCCCTTGGTCGCTTCTAGGAGTCTTTCATTGAGGATCTTTGTGAACACTTTAAAGGAGGCGTTTTCTAGCGCTACTCCTCTGAATGAATCAGGTGATGCTCTGTCCCCTTTTCCTTTATATAGTATCTTTAGGGTCGCTGTGTTCCATCTCTCCCGGAATTTCTCCTTTCTGTATGCATTTGTTCATCAAGTCTTTCCATAGTTCCTCTAAGTTGTCGAGCGATTCTTTGAGGTGTTCCATGTAGATGTTGTCTGGGCCTGCAGATTTTTTTTGTTATTCCCTCCATTTATTGCCTTTCTGAGTTCTTGTGATGTTATCGGTTCTTGGATCTGTGTGAGTTTCGTTTTGTCCAAGTCATATGCTCGGTCCATGTCCTGCTTATTCAGTAGGTCTGAGAAGTGGCTTTCCCATTTTTGTATGTGAATTTCTCCTGTTGTGGGTGAGATTCTCTTTTTCAATGCTATAAACGGATTTGATTTTGCGTCCTCCGCTAGCTTTCTTCCTTGTCTTTCTGTATATTCTTCTCTTTTCCTTTTTAGTATTCCTTTGTAGTTCCTTCTCTTTTCTGCGTACTTGGTTAGGTCTTCCTGTCGTTTGTAGGTTTTTGCTATGTGTAGTGCATGCAATGTTTCTTTCCTTTCCTTGTAGCATTCTTGGTCGAACCATATTTGTGCATATCTTCTTTTTCTTACTTTTATAGCTTTCTTCATCACTTGGGTGGAGATTTCTAGGGCTTCTTCGAGTTTGCCTTCTTCTATTAGATCCCTTGCTTTCTCGATGTTTTCTTCGTTGAGTTTTATTACTTCCTGTTGTATTTGCCTGGTGTATATATTTGGTCCATTCGCTTCTTTCCTCGTTTGTGGTATTTTCATATGGAAACTTGTCATTATCGGGATGTGTTTCCGTATGGGTGCCGCTGCGGAGTTCCATAGCCCGTTTTTTTTTTTTTTGTTTGATTAGTTTTAGATTTTCTCCTTTAAAGAATACTAGATCGATCGTGCTGTGGCCGTTCTGTGCGAAATAAGTTGGGGTATCCTTTGTATTCGCTATTTTGAACCCTTCCTCTTCTAGAGTCTCTCTAGCAGAATGTGTGTTTTGGCAGTTTCCTTATCGAGCCTGCAGTTAAAGTCTCCGGCGAGTATTACATTTTTATCTGCTTTTGTTTGTTCGATGGCTGTTGATATTTTATCTATTATGTTTTCGATGGGAGCACTTGGTTGTATGTATATTCCTATTATTGTTACTGTGGAGGTTTGTACTATGATCATGTTTTCCTCCTTGGTAATTCCTTCAATATCTCCTGTTCTCCCTTTTATGAAAACATGTGACTCCACCTGCTGGTCTTCCCTCCGTCGGGGTTGCTAGTGCATGTATGGCGTAGTAACCTTGTAATTCTATGTCTTCGGTAAGGAAGGTCTCTGTGAGTATCATGACGTCCGCATTGTCTATTGTCTTCTTTGGTATGTAGGGTAGTGCATTTCTTATTCCCTCTATGTTCCATAGTAGTATATTTATTTCCTTATTCTGCTGGGGTTCATTTTTCTTTGCCACGTTCTTGTTTAAGTTATTGTAGTTCCACCCCGTCGTCTTCTTCCCTTCTCCATGAGTATCTCCGAAATCGAAATCTTCTGACCTTAATTCCTTGTGGCCAGAAATCCGCGTTCTGTGCGTCTTCCAGGTAGATGTAAGGGAAACCGATCTTGAAAGCTTTTCTGTCTCCTAGGGTGTGAAGTTCTTCACATTCTATATTACCCTTAATGCCGTTTTTTTTCCAGGAATTTTCTTATGTTGCTTTCGGTGGTGTTGCGTTTGAGTCCTCCTATGTACATCCAGGCCATCTTTTTCCGCTGCTTGCAGTTCGTCGTCTTCTTTCCTGTGCCCTTGCCCGGTTATAAACGGTCTGCTGTCTTCTGTGTATCTTATTTCCCTTTCTGTTTTCTTTCTGATAATTTCTGTTCTTTTCTTCGAAAGCGTTGGTGTTTTCTTCATCTCTCATGTTATTTGTCCTCTTTTCATTGTAGTTTAGTTTCATTGGTGTCTTGCTTATTAGTCTTTGGTTAATTTTCTGTTCAATCTTTTTGTCCAGCTTGTTTTCTAAAAAGTCTATTATGTTTTCTAGTTTGTCGTTTATTATCTCAGTGTTTATTGCTGTCTGGTTGGCTCCCCTGTCTTTGTGTTTATTGTCGTGAGCTTGTTTCTTTGTACTGGTCGGTGCGTGTTGTGTTGTGTCTTGGTGCTTCTCTTCTTCTCCGTCAGATGTAGCGCTGTGGCAGACACTATTTGTTACTTCTTGTAGATGGACAAGAGATGGCGCTACTTGTCCCGCTGGGCAGCTGTCTGGTTCCCGTGCCTCTATCAATTTGCCATGTGTAACCTCTTTGTTTTGGTTATTCTCATTTTCGTTCATCTTAGTATCTAGTTTACATTTCATTGATTTAATATAACTACGTATGGTTCTTACCGCATTTTGTAGTTCTTCCTTCGTTTCCTTCTTCAGGTAACCTCCTATTTCCGTGATATTTTCCACACTTTTTAGAGCATTCTCTAGCTGCCGTTCCGTCTCGTCCGCCATCTTAGAACAAGGGTCGTTTTCCATGGCTATAGTGTAGGTGTTATTCGAAAAATTGTCAAAATCTGCTAAATTTCAAAAACTGCAAAAATACAATCTAGAAAGTGCGTCCGAGATTTATAATGCAAAAAATCGGGTTTAAATTCAAAATTTCAAATTGAGTTTTCCAAGGCTATAGTCTTTGTCTATCTAGGGACTGTGTCCGGGATTTATAATGCAAAAATCCGGTCTAAATCCAAAATTTCAAAATTGAGTTTTCCAAGGTTATAGTCTTCCTGTTTTTTTCAAAAATATCAAAATTTACGGAAAATCAAAAACCGGGATTTATAGTGCAAGAAAACCGGTCTAAATCCAAAATTATAAAATTCAGTTTTACAAGGTTATAGTCTGTTGGCAAAAAAATTACTTTCTCGAAAATTCAAAAATTCCAAAAATACTATCTAGGGACTGTATCCGGGATTTATGATACAAAAATTCGGGTCTGAATCCAACATTTCAAAATTGCATTTTCCAAGGTTACAGTCTTAGTGTGTCCCCAAAAATTGTCAAAATTTTCGAAAATTCAAAAACTACAAAATACTATCTAATGCAAAAAATCCAGTCAAAATCCACAGTTTCAAAATTGAGTTTTCCAAGGTTATAGTTTTACTGTTTCCCAAAAAAAGTCAAAATTTTTGAAAATTCAAAAACTGCAAAAATACTATCTAGGGACTGTGTCCGAGATTTATAATGCAAAAAGGCCGGTCTAAATCCAAAATTTCAAAATTGAGTTTTTCAAGGTAAAGTCTTACTGTTTTTCCAAAAAAATGTCAAAATTTTCGAAAATTCAAAAATTGCAAAAATACTATCTAGGGACTGTGTCCGGGAATTATAATGCACAAAATCCGGTTTAAATCCAAAATTTCAAAAATGAGTTTTCCAAGGCTATAGTCTTGGTGTTTTTTCCAAATATTGTCAGAATTTTCGAAATTTCAAAAACTGCAAAAGTACTATCTAGAGGCTGTGTCCGGGAATTATAATGCACAAAATCCGGTTTAAATCCAAAATTTCAAAAATGAGTTTTCCAAGGCTATAGTCTTGGTGTTTTTTCCAAATATTGTCAGAATTTTCGAAATTTCAAAAACTGCAAAAGTACTATCTAGAGGCTGTGTCCGAAATTTATAATGCAAAAAATCCGGTTTAAATCCAAACTTTGAAAACTGAGTTTTCCAAGGCTACTGTCTTGGTGTTATTCCAAAAATTGTAAATATTTTCAAAATTTCAAAATCTGCAAAAATACTATCTGGAGGTTGTGTCCGGGATTCATAAAGCAAAAAATCCGGTTTAAATCCAAAATTTCAAAATTGAGGTTCCCAAGGCGCTTTTCCAAAAATTGCCAAAATATTCGAAATTTCGAAAACTGCAAAATTACTATCTAGAGGATGTGTCCGGGATTTAAAATGCATAAAATCCGGTTTACATCCAAACTTTCAAAATTGAGTTTTCCGAGGCTATAGTCTAGGTGCTGTTCGAAAAATCGTCAAAATTTTCGAAATTTTAAAAATTGCAAAAATACTATCTAGAGGCTGTGTCCGGGATTTAAGATGCTAATAATCCGGTTTCAATCCAAAATTCGAAATTGTTTTTTCCTAGGCTATAGTCTAAGTGTTATAGAAAAATTGTCAAAATTTTCGTAATTTCAAAAACTGCAAAAATACTATCTAGAGAGTTTGTCCGGGATTTATAATGCAAGAAAACCAGTTTGAATCCAAAAGTTTAAAATTGCTTTTTTCTCAGGCTATACTCCAGGTGTTTTTCCAAATTTTGACGGAATTTTCGAAATTTCAAAAACAGCAAAAATACTATCTGGAGGGTTTGTCCGTGATTTATAATGCAAAAAATCCGGTTTAAATCCAAATTTTCAAAATTGTTTTTTCCATAGCTATAGTCCTGGTGGTTTTCCAAAAATTGACAACATTTTCGAAATCTAAAAACTGCAAAAATACTTTCTAGAGGGTGTTTCCGGGATTTTAAATGCAATAAATCCGATTTAAATCCAAAATTTGAAAATTGAGTTTTCCAAAAATTGTCAAAATTTTGGAAATTTCAAAATCTGCAAAAATACTATCTAGAGAGTGTGTCCGGGATTTATAATGCAAAAAATCCGGTTTATATCCAAAATTTCTAAATTGAGTTTTCCAAGGCTATAGTCTAGGGTGTTTTTTTTCCAAATATTGTCAAAATTTTCGAAATTTCTAAAACTGCAAATATACTATCTACGCAGTGTGTCCGAGATTTATATAGCAAAAAATCCGGTTTAAGTCCAAAATTTCAAAATTAAGTTTTCGAAGGCTATAGTGTAGGTATTTTTTCCAAAAATTGTCAAAATTTTCGTAATTTCAAAACCTGCCAAAATACTATCTAGAGAATGTGTCCGGAATTTATAAAGCAAATAATCCGGATTAAATCCAAAATTTCAAAATTGAGTTTTCCAAGGCTATAGTCTTGGTGCTTTTTCCAAAATGTAAATTTTCGAATTTCGAAAACTGCAAAAAACTCTCTAGAGGGTTTTTCGGATTTATAATGCAAAAAATAGGTTTAAAATCCAAACTTTCAAAATTGAGTTTCCAACACTACAGTCTAGGTGTTTTTCCAAAACTTGTCAACAATTTTCGAAAATTCAGAAAACTGCAAAAATTACTATGTAGAGGGTGTGTCTGAGAGTAAGGATGCAAAAAAATTCCGCCGTTCAAATCCAAAAATTTCAAAAATTGTTTTCCAAGGCTTACACTCTTGTGTTTTCCAGAAATTGTCAATACTTTGGAAAATATCAAAAACTGCAAAAAACGATATGGAGTGTGTG
>JASPKZ010004907.1:0-14260 GCA_030220185.1 Diploptera punctata | reverse complement strand
ACAATGCTGGGTAGACAACCGGTCCAATACTGGCTGAATTCCATAGAAAAATATATTTCCCAATGAAGACTCGAACCAGTGCAATTCCCATAGCTCTGCACCAAAGCATCTTGCCTTAACCACTCGGCAATGTCGCGGAACAACTGGAGAATAACAATTTTATATTTTTTTCAGTTTAATGTTTTTTGAAAGGAGTCCCTGTAATGTATAATAGCACGCATTTCCAGAATTGAGCCTATGTTTTAATTTCTTGTGCATCTCATTCCTATTTGTGATTATTATTCCAAGGTATTTGAATTCGGCCACTTCTTCAAAATTTCCCTCATTTGTCATTAGATATCCATTTCCATTATATAATATATTTCTATGTGAGAACATATATTTAGTTTTATTGATGTTTACTTCAAGTCCCAATTTCTTAGTGTTACTCAAAGTGTTTCGCATGTTGGTCCTTAGTATATCCTTGCTAAACCCAATAATACTACTAATCAGGATAAACTAACAGCTTATTAATACATTTGAGTTTGTAAACCTTCTTCATCCTAAGATTTGATGGCATGCTCTAGTACAAAATTCAATAGTATAGGAGATAGTGCATCTCCTTGCTTCAACCCATTCTGGATTTCAAAAGTATCCAAAATCTGTTTGCCTACACACACCCTACTCTTTGTGTCATTTAGACACATTCATAAGTCTAACATAACTCTTTAGGAATTCCGAAGTTCAGCAGAATACTATATAAATGTTCCCTCTTAATTGAATTGTATGCCTCTTTGAAGTCTATGTATAGTTGATGTACAGTGCCAATATATTCCCATTTATTTTCTAAAACCTGTCTTATACTTAAATCTGATCTGTGTGTAGACCTGTTTCTTCTAAATCCACATTATTGATTTTCTAGAATGTCATCAATATAGGAAGTAAGTCTGCTTACTAATATATTTGTTAAAATTTTGTACGAAGTTAAAACAATGAGATCCTCCTGTAGTTGTTGCAATCAGTTTTATCCCCTTTCTTATAGATTGGTAAAGAATAGCCAACTTATCAAAAACACACTAACAAAAAATGGTCACTGTGTATCTAATGTAACCTTTTCTAACCTAATCAGAATAGCCTGTAAAGGCTACAACAGAAATGTAAATAAACATATTGCTAGCATGAATGTTAATCAATATGTATAACAATAACTAAGCTAAAGGTCAATTGCAAAGTTCATAGACTGGATTTTCGCATAGTATAGCCAAGTAATGTGTGGAAAAGAAATATTGGCATAACATCTCTCTATTCTTTTGTGCAGATTGATCTGAAATACCATATTTACAGTAAATTGGAATAATAATTTCCACATTAATTCATAATTAAATTAAAATGCATTTTGATTTATATTCAAGAATAGTGGTGGTAGAAATGAGTTCAGAAACCGGTGCAGAAACTGTTGATCCTTTTTGTGTAGAACGAGTAGAGACGTAGGATCACTGGCAACATGGAGTCTGTCCTCCTATAAAACAGGTAGGCTATTCATCAAACAGACTTTGACAAGATTATGTAGTGGACATTGAAATAGCTACACATCAAATGAAAACAGAAGAAATAATTCTCAATTGAAATGAATGTGGAAAAATAATACAAGAAATTAACGAAATTCCAGGAGAAAAAACGGGACTGGAAACATGAAAATAATAAAAGAAATCAACAAGAAAAATAAATCATTATCAAACCAGATAAAGGCAATCAGTTGGTAATGTTGGATATTGAAGATTATAAAAATAGAATTAACAAACTTTTGGAATCCACTGAAATAAATCAGACCCACTTCCCAAAGTATTAAAGAAGTTGACAACACCTTGAAAAACATGAATAAAATTTTAATAAAACAAGAAAAATTCAAGCTGAAGGTTTCAAACCCTAAAAAATCCAAAATTGCATGTTCTCCCAAAAACTCATAAACGGTATAAACAAAAGAGACCCATTATTAACAGTATAGATTCACCTACATATCTAATATCCAAATGGTTATATAGTGAAGGCAAGTTGTGATAACCTTTCAATTGATAGAAAATTAGAGAACATACAGTTAGAACTAACAGATATTAGTGTCATTTGATGTACTGTAGTTCATTGTTCCCAGCGTCCCTGGAGAAATCACTATCAAAATTTTGGAAAAACGGTTAAACAAAGCAAGTTAGAAAAAGAAAACATAAATTATGTATTGTACAAAAGTTTTTTTACACATAAATGGAAAATTTTACAAACAAAGTTTTGGACTTTCTATGATAAAACCCCTATCACCCTTTTTGGCCAATTTATTTATGAGAAGTTTTGAGCAGAAAATAACAAGTGGACACCCATTAATTTTCAAATTTTGGTGCAGGTATGTTCACGATGTAATTGCTATCGTGAATCATAAACAAAATAGATGATGCTTTAAAGCTTTTGAACATTCAGAGTAGAACTATAAAATTTACCATGGAAACTGAAATTGAAAGAAAACTGTCAGTTTTAGATTTAAATTTAACAAGAAATGGAGAACATAAGATAGAATTTGGAATATACAGAAAGAATACACATAGAGATAATTATATTAAAGCCTTGGGATTCAACTATTTTCCTCACAAAGAGGCAGTGTTCAATAGTTTGACATATAGATTAGTAAATTTACCTATGAACAAAGAAAATTGTGAAAAAGAAGAAGAATATGTAGCAGAAGAAACGGTTTTGAAGAAAATGTGGTACACAAAAAAATAAAACAAGTTTAAAAAACAAATATTGATTAATGAAAGCACACTTATAAAACAAATAGAAGAAACACAAAATTCAATAAATTCACTTACCATCCATTGAAACAGCACAAGTTTAAAAACAATTAAAAAGTTTAATATAAGATTGGCTCCGAAGAATGAATACACCTAAATAAGATAACTAAAACCAACGAAAATGAAAGAATTGAAAGAAGAAAACAAATCAGGAATTTATCAGATCAATGCAGGGATTGTGACAAAATTTACATAGGAAAAACAAAAAGAATTTAAACAAGGGTGAAAGAATGTCAAAAATGGTGAAGTGGAAGTTAGCAGTAGCTGCTAATGCTTGTCTGAAAAAAACATCTTATTGAAACACAAATAAAAAACAAAAGAACTCATGGTTTGCGGAAAAAAACACATTAAGAAAAACACGAAAGGAAACAGGAATTTGAAATTCCCGCTGATTCTGATTTGATCTGGAGGTTCATCGTCCACCAACAGAGGGACATAACATCAGTCGACAAGAAAATTACTGAAGATGAAACTACTCAGGCTTCAAAACCTGTATAATTATTAGACTGGATATGAGGTGAGGTATAAAACACACAATTTACTATGCATAATTCATGCATGTGTACACTGTCGTGCAGACGCTTGATCGTTAAAATACACAAGTTTTATCGTAACTGTATTATACAATGGTCTAGTGGTTATGTTCCCGGCTGGGATTCAATGGATTATTTTAGATGGAAAAGTCCTCCGGGAGGGACTTTAAGCCGTGGGTCCCGAGTCTGAAGGCTGAATAAAAAGGCCTCTAAGCAACATTTACACACCTCAACACCCTAGTAAAACCTTAGTTGCCTGTTAGATGTGTCATTGGGTTGGGATGCATTCCATTCATGACACCTATGGGCAAATGACATAACCATATTAACTTGGTCTAATAACTCCTAACAAAGGCTCAACCTTGGACTATGTATTGTGGATATATGACATGACACCACAATGTTGTTATTCAGTGAACTATATCCATTTAATGAGTAGTAGTAGTATTTAAAATGTTGTGAAGCTCTTGGTTTGTCATCAGCTTCCCAATAATATTCAGCAATTTGGATGTGTGTTCCAATTATTTTCTGAAGATCAGTGCAGAACATCAAGTGAATCCTTGTTCATTTATTGTATTTGTGTCCTTGCATACTATGCAGTGTGGAGAGTCTAGTAGCTTAATTCTATGTAGATGTGCTGCCAAGCAATCACCAACCAGTTTCAAGACAAAATGATGCAACGGGGGCTGTTTGGTATTGTATCTGGTTCTAGTAATGTCTTCCACATCTTGGTTTCACATTGGATTTTGTTTTGTTCGGCTATATGGGATTTTATTTTCATTTTGGTGTAGAGTTATACTGATTTGTAAGATAGGTAATTGATCTTACTCTGTTGGATGAGTGTACCTTTTTTTTGGCAAGCAATATCAGCTTTCTCATTACCTTCCACGCCACAATGTGCTGGAATTCATGGTAGAACAACATTTCCTGTTTAGATTTTTCAACATCCTGATGCAATTTTTGGCTTCTATTATTCTATGGTCTTGGATGGTCTGGTTGTGTGTTAGTGCCATTATAACTGAGCTAGAGTCAGAAAGATTACAGCATTTTGGAAGGAATTGATATGAAGAAACAATTGTTGTAGGGCTGTAAGTATTGCTTGTAGTTCACCGTCATAATGTGTTGTATATTTCCCAAGACAGATGTAAAATGAGAAGAGTTTACACGTTATTCCTGCTGCTGCTTCTCTATTCATTAGTGACCCATCTGCATAGACATGAAGCCACATTTGTTTCTGGATAATCTAATGTTAAGACCAAATGTGTTATTCACAGAGGGGGACGGCTCATTCCAGCCAGTATAGGACTGATATGTTGGACCCCCCACTTAATATAGCTGATATGTGTATAACATTGAAGATTCCTGAGGGTATAACATGCAGATAAATTGAATTTTAATCAAGAATTGAGCTAGCTTACCTGAAAATATCATCAATATACCTTATAAATGGAGGGTTTTAATATAATTTTGGTTTGATTTGAAAGGGCTTTACAGCATTTCATAGTAAGTATTAACTATAAGTGAGTTCATGTTGTTTATCTGAGCCTATGACATCAAGGCGAGAAATGCCATTATAATGGATCTGTTTATAGAGTTCATATCTTACCACAGGAAATAATTAATGCATATTTGTCTACCGCTGTGTCATGGGGTTCGATCCCCAGTCAGGACAGTTTTCTGGGTGATGGTTTCTTTCTACATTTTTCCTCATCTGTAAAAAGAATGTCAGGAAACTTTTAAGGCCAAAAAGTCCCTGAACATCATCTGGTCATCATTAAATTTAGGATTAAGGTCTCTCCTGGTGCCATCATTACCATTATCATCACCTATTATATATATATGATTGGACTTGAGACTGGAACAGGTCGTATTGACTTAATCCTGGAAAGGAAGAAGAAGAAGAATGATTGGGGCAGCAAAACTCTACCTTCCAGGTGCCCCAACCTCAGAACTAGGTTACAATAACACCATGACAGGATGTTGAAATGATAATGTGGTGGCATTGAATAGAGAATTTATTAAAATAACTAGACACACCCCTTTTTCAGTTAGTATAATTAATCCCAGAGATGCCAACTTGTACATGTAAATATATTGAATCCAAAATTCATCAGAGAACATATTGTTTAAAACAACTTACCTCATAGGATTTATGCTTCCATGATATCGCGATTTCAAACATAGTCATGTTCATCATCAGCCATTACTCCGACTGACGAAATTCTTCGGCCGTCAACTATTCTATTGTCGCCATCTTCAGTGCTGCCATCTATGGTTGAATTTATGAACTTAGAAATCAATGTAATTTCGTTAGGGATATCAAAATTCATTGATCTATTTTTGTTTTTCTGAATGTATATTTTTTCCCAAACTGTCAATTCCAAAGGTTTCTCTACTTGTTTTAAAAGTTTAGCTTCTCTTCCAATTTTATGATGTTCTAATAAACTATGTGCAGCAATTGCAGATTTTTCAATTTCACAATTTTTAATATTTCTGAAATGTTCTTTTGTCCGAATTTCCAAATTCCTTTTTGTTTTTCCTATATAAACTTTATTGCAATCTTCACAATTTATTTTTTACTGAAGATGGCGACAATAGAATAGTTGACGGCCGAAGAATTTCGTCAGTCGGAGTAATGGCTGATGATGAACATGACTATGTTTGATATCGCGATATCATGGAAGCATGAATTCTATGAGGTGAGTTGTTTAAACAATATGTTCTCCGATGAATTTTAATGATTATACCTCATAATGTTTACTTCCCAACATTAATTAAATATAATATTGAATCCAGTTCACTCATTTACCAATCATGATTAATGTCCCTTAGTCTGGAATTAATAACAAGTTTATAACTTTCAACTTATTAATAAAATATGTAGCAACAAATCTTGTAATTTTAAACCGGTTATACTTGTAAGAGAATTTAGTTCTTCCTTAAACGTTGCAGACAAATTTTACTTTATTTAAAATGTATCCTGCAATTTACTTATTGAGTTCCATGAGTTTGATACTCGCTTATGAAGACCGACACACTCCTCTTAACAATGGCTTTTATATTTTTTTTGTAGATTCTTACTATCTCGAAAAATCACATTTCTTTGCTTCAGGATATTTAACTTGACTATTTAACTCATGCCCCAAATGGGACTCAATGGCCAATCATGTTTCAATGATTTCTGTTTTACAACCAATCAGAATCGTGTTTCACGAAACATTTATCAGTGTTATAATTACCATATTAAAGAAAGCTCCCCCTTTTTAATATTCTGAACAGGTCTGACCATTATTTTGCAGTGACTGAGCCTGTGAGAAATACAGCTACCAGATTGTATATATAGTGCATGAATGTCAACACATGCCGCATGCGGGAGTTAATATAAAAACATTTGTAGCAATTGATTATACCACCAAAAAAAGAAACCACTGTTTGAACTTTCTTAAATGTATTTTTTCCCAGGTAATAATCCATAAAAATATAATTGTCATATTTACATCATGCGACATCAGAAATGAATTAATATACAGTTTGATGTGTTTCATTTTTTCTCCACTATAGAGCATTCTTACAATATTGCGTTCCTTTGGCAATAAATAGTATGATCTGGTTGCAGTGATAAACAAAAGAAGCAGATGAAGCATACCTATCGCTTCTCATTTGTTTTCAAACATCGCCGTTTACATTAAATATATAAATATTTTAAAATAACTATAGTTAAATAATGATTTGTAAGTAAACAGCTTAATTTTATTCGTTAAATACTCCTAACAAATGCCACTCTTGATTTCCAAATTCTCTAGATAAATTCACTGCTCACTTCGTGAGTCGTGAATTTATCGATAATTTGGAAATCACTCGTGGCATTACTTATGAAAATTTTAACAATGATTGCTAATAATTTTCACAACATCTTTCTTTAAAA
Source organism: Diploptera punctata (assembly GCA_030220185.1). Lineage (NCBI taxonomy): Eukaryota > Metazoa > Arthropoda > Insecta > Blattodea > Blaberidae > Diploptera > Diploptera punctata. The sequence goes on along the minus strand of JASPKZ010004907.1, from coordinate 6,989 downwards.
TATGTTTTTCTAAAGTTCTGTTTTCCTTTAAGAAATAGAATCCAATATTTAACAATTATTCTCTGCTTCATTATATTCATTATTAATTACCAATAGATTATTAATTAGTTTAATGATCAATCATTTGTTTTAAGTGTCTAATTTATTTAATATCTTATCCATATGTAATTCATTTAGTTTTGTGCTAGAGTCTATTTGTTACAATCTAAGAATTTAAAATGAATTTCTTAATTATATATTGACATGTAAATATTAATGTAGATTTATTTGTTTACTGAGCTTTTTATTGTTTTTGTTTCAGAATATGTGATTGAGCAGGAACTAATTTCAATGACTTACGAGATGTTGAAGTAATTGACTTGAATGGGTTCTCATTTCAATTAAAGATATTCATAAAAAACCAATAAAGACTTTCGTGATTCACATTGTAGTGATCAGCAATCATCACACGCGACACATCAAAATACATTCCACATTGGAGTTTGAACATTTTGTGACAGTTGATTTTCAGCAGTACAGTTGTATAAGATAAAAAAATGTGTGTAAGTTGCCTTGATACTATTCATTCATTCATAGTGTTCTGCTCAAGAGCAGGTCTTTCACTGCAAACTCAGCATTCTCCACTCTTTCCTTGACTCAGCTTACCTTTTTGTATCTGCATACAAACCATTTATTTTAATATTGTCTATCATCTGATGTCTTTTTCTGCCTCTAACTTTCTTTCCGTTGACCATTCCTTCTAGAGCATCCTTCAGCAGGCAGTTTCTTCTTAGCCAGTGGCCAATCCAATTTCTTTTCCTCTTCTTTATGAGTTCCAGCATTGTTCTTCTTTCACCCACTCTGTCTAGCACATCTTCATTTCTTACTTTGTCTGTCCATTTTATATGTTCCATTCTTCTCCATATCCACATCTCAAAAGCTTCCAGTCGCTTTTCCTCATTCCGTCGTAATGTCCACGTCTCTGCACCATATAATGCTACACTCCACACAAAGCACTTCACTAGCCTCTTTCTTAATTCTCTTGCCATAGGTCCGCAGAAAATGCTTCTCTTCTTGTTGAAAGCTTCTTTTGCCATTGTTATGCTCTGCTTTACTTCTTGATCGCAGTTCATGTTACTACTGATAGTACAACCCAAGTATTTGAAGCTCTCCACTTGCTCAATGGCCTCATCTTTAATCTTCATGTTTATCTTCCTTGGTTTCTTTCCTATAATCATGACCTTCGTCTTATTTATATTTATCTTCATCCCATAATCCTCGCACTTATCATTCAGCTCCATCAGCATATTCCTCAATGTCATTGCATCTTCTGCTAGCAAAGCCATATCATCAGCAAATCTTATGCACTTTATTCTTCTTCCTCCCATGTTTACGCCTCCCATATTACTGAAGCAGTTCTTCATTAGGTCTTCCAGGTAGATGTTGAAAAGGGTAGGTGACAGAGGACATCCTTGCCTCACCCTTCTTCCAATTTCTCTTCCCTCTGACATTTCTTCTCCTATCTTCACTTTTATTCGCTGTTTCATATAAAGACTACTTATGAGCCTCCTCTCCTTCCAGTTCACGCCAATTTTCTTCAAGATCTTCAGGAGTTTATTCCACTTTACTCTGTCAAAGGCCTTTTCCAGGTCAACAAATACTGCATAAACATCTTTATCTTTTTCTATATATCTTTCTCCTATTGTTCGTATCAATCCAATTGCATCTCTTGTACCCTTTCCCTTCCTGAAGTCAAACTGTTCTTCTTCCAATTCGCTTTCCATCGTAGAACGTTAACGTCAATTTAGTGTAATTTCCATGTGAAATTAATAAAAAATTGTGGTTTAAATCCTCATAAATCAGAGAGAAAACCTATTTTCAAACATAGAATTACTTGAAGCTCGAAGAATACTGATTATTACCATCTCTCAGATATCCTTGACTTTTACTAAAGTTTCATCATTAACAATTTAGTGGAACTATATTCATACTTCCGATCTAGTTTTAAGATGGCTGCTTTCATTTATTACGTGATATTTAAAAATTATGTCTTTATGTATGTTAAAGTAAAATTTTGAGACTTCTGATTTTTTTCATGCAACATTGTTTGTTTGGAGTTCATATGTGTTTTATGTGACAGAAAAGCCTCTTTAATTCATATTGTTATTGTAGTGTATGTTATATCCTGGGGTACAATGAAACGTTTCACTCTGCCCCATATCAAATGTATATTAATAAACTAGCACATTTAAATATGTTTTTCTTACATTTATTTTTAAAAAATGCTGCTTTTTTTGATTGGGACATTCCACCTGCATTCCATTGTAAGACCTTGATGTTATTTGTCTTTTCTCCCAAAACAGTCCCCTTCCGGAGATCCGAATGGGGGACTTTTACTCCGGAGTCTTTTGCTTTGGGAAGCATATTGAACATCTTTTGTAGTTCATTTTGCATGACCCAGAGTGCACCTGCTAGTATAACCAGCGGAGGTCAACTACATTACACTCGTTTTTTTAGAAATGTTTAGGAGAAAAGAAATGAAGAGATCCCCTAGGCCTCGAATACTCTAATACCATCAGGTTCGAAGAAAACAAGAGTTCAGTCAAGGGAGACTGGATAGGAAAGTTGAAAGAGGAAATTGGTACAGCCCCCGATCAATTGCAGTTGCATCATTTCGTCTTGAAACTGGTCATGATTGCTTGGCAGCACATCTACATAGAATTAAGCTACTAGACTCTCCACACTGCATAGTATGCAAGGACACAAATACAATAATGAACAAGGATCACTTGATGTTCTGCGCTGATCTTCAGGAAATAGTTGGAACACCATCCAAATTGCTGAATATTATTGGGAAGCTGATGACAAATCAAGAGCTTCACAACATTTGAATACTACTACTACTTTTAAAAAATGCTTAAATTTACTAACTGTAATTAATTGGAGTAACCTACACATGGCAAGGGAACTGGAACATTTTCTCAGGCAGTAGTTTAAATTAGTTGAGCTGCAAAACTGAAAGAAGTTTCAGATACATGCGCAAATCAAAAGGAACTGAAATTCAGGCCTAATTATGAATATTTTCTGCTGAGCGGGAGAAAGAATTGGCAGAGTACATCATTTTGACTTGTTCAAAAATTTTTATGGCCTTTCAACTGAACAGTGCAGGCAGCTGACATATGAAACGGTGATTGCTAATGGAATACCACACCCAGCCAAGTGTAATGAATTGAATAGTTTAGAGGATTTATGTCAAGAAACAGTAAATTAAGCATTTGTACTCCAGAAGAGTGTAGTTACTTCTTTCAACAATACAAATATTGACACTTTTTTTCGACAACCTAGAAACAGTTTCCAAGAATTTCCCAGAATTTATAATCTGGATGAGACTCCCAAGGTAGTAGCAGAAAAGTGAGTAGGTGCTCGAGTGCAGAGAAGTGACAACCGCTGTATTATTTCTGCAACAGGAAATACTTTTCCTCCAGCAATGGTTTTCATTTGAAGCCTCATATGATTGAAAGAGCTCCCCCAGGGACTTTAGGACTAGCAAATAGGTCTGAACTCTTCTCAGACATTTCATATTTCATACAGGAGTTCAAAACAATCCCCAACGTTACTGCTTTATGACAACCATGAAGTTTTAAAACTGTAACATTTCTACCAACAAGCTGCAGCCTCTAGATGTTGGTGTATTTAAATCATTCTATAATGCTGCTTTATATAATAATTGGATAAGACTTCCAATTTTGGAATATAATAAACAGTACCAACTAAATTGGAAACACCATCTAGAAAGATTGAGTTCAAATCGGATCCCCAAAGCTGTTTATAATTATATACCAAGAGGACGAAGATCACTGGGCCGTCCTATGAAATGATGGAGGGAAAATTTTCTATAGGATCGTAAAACAGGCCTTGGCCTAATACTTGGAAGGAAGAAGAAGAAGAAGATAATTGGATATTACACCCCTCTCCATCTATATATAGCTAGTTGCATAAACACGGCACATCAAAAGACAATCAGACCCAAGAATTTAATACAAGCATTTCGTTCAACGGGTATTTTCCCTTACAATAGAGGTATCTTTACTTCCTAAATAGTTATGTCATTGACTGACCTTCTGAAGTATCTCTAGGACTAGAAATATTGCCACAGATTGAAATAATTCAAGAATCAGCAACAGATAATTTGTGTATGGGACCAGACACAGCTCATGGCACAAACACAAGCCAGTTGAGAAAATGATTCTTGTATGCAGCCAGAGACAAGGAAGAAATTTCAATATAGCCCTAAGGATGTGTGCAGCTATCCCAAGACTGGAAGGAAGTGCCGCACAAAAGGTAAGAGCATCATAGCAACTAGCACACGAGAGAAAAATATATTTAAAAAAGTACATCCTCAACAAGTTAAGAGGCCTCTACTCAAAAGAAAAGAAAATTCCGAACCTGATGTAGTCATGGTCTTGAACGATTCAGATAATGAAGAAGGAAGAATTATCATTACCTGGGAGAGCTAGATAGGGAGGATTATGCCCTGGTTGAATTCAAAACTTTTGCAGTGAACGAGCCTAAATATTATGTTGGCATTGTTACAAAAAGTAAAGATGATTATGAAGAGTTTGAAAAAGCACAATGCATTGATAAAAATCACCAGTTGAAGATGTAGCTACAGTGAATTACAGCCAATTGAAAATTATTCTATTTGTGCCAAACTATTGTGAACAAACTAAAAGGCAAATAAGTTATGTTCTTCATTTAACAACACGGACTGAACAGTAGCCAAGTTAATTTTAATTTTTTGTAATAATTAAATGTAGATGTGGGCAATAAAAACAATCCCACATACTGTTTCAAACCTCGGGCACAGTGAACCTAATACACAAAATATATCAATCACTAATTAATTTAGTAGCCTCCAATAATTTTTTTTTCAAAGAGCTAAATATATTTAAATCGCACCTGCATAAAATAGACATCTTAACTGGTTTAATAAGGGGTTCTACAGTAGTTATTTATATATTTTCTGTTTCACTGTGTCCAATGATCACCTAAAGTGCACTCATAATAAAATAAATTGCAGGTAAGAAATCAAGTGATTCTACTCGGATCTGTTCTTCCAATACAACACATAGGAAAAGAAATATTGGACAGGACATGTAGCAAAAAATGGAGAAAGAAAGAGAGGCATACAGAAATCAGAGGCTAAAATATTCCCTAGTTATGTCAATGAATGAGGTGAGAGAATAAGATTAATGATGGCTGAGTGTACAACACATGTGGCACAAATGAAGAATGAAAGAGAGACATACAAAAACCACTAGCTAGGATGAGGAATGAGGTGAGAGAATAACATTAATGATGACTGAGTGTACAACACATGTGGCACAAATGAAGAATGAAAGAGAGACATACAAAAAACCACTAGCTAGGATGAGGAATGAGGTGAGAGAATAACATTAATGATAACTGATTGTACAACACATGTGGCACAAATGCAGAATGGAAGAGAGGCATACAAAATAATTAGGTAAGACATCCACTAGGTAGGACAAGGAATGAGCTCAGAGAATAACATTTTTCATCATTTTGGGCAGGACATGTGGCATACAAGGAAACTGAAAGAGAAGCATACAACACCCAGAGAGAGAGGGATCCATTAGGTAGGTCAACAAACGAGGTGAGAGAATAACATTAATTATGACAAATTGGGCAGTATGTGTTGCACAAATGCAGAACTAATTGGTAACAAAATCAAAAACAGGAAGTAAAGCATCCACTCGGTATATCAAGGGATGAGGAGAGAGAAGAATAACATTAATCATGTCTGATTGGACAGAAACATTTCGTACGAATGGAGAATTCAAGAGATGCATACGGGGTAAGGCATCCACTAGGTAGGTTAAAGAATAACATTATTCATTACTGATTAGACAGGTTTATGTTGCATTCATGGGGTCGGATAAACCACAAGAAATGAGGTAAGAAATATAAGATTAAACATGTATGATTAGGCTAGGACATGTTGCAGTAATGGGAGATATGTAAGAGGCTAACAAAGACCATTGGATAAGACATCCACTAGGTAAGCCAAGGAATGAGGTGAGAGAATAAGAACCATAACCAATTGGGCAGTATGTGTTGCACAAATGCAGATATCAGTAGTGACAAATAAAAGAAGAGAGAGACTAAGAAAACCACTACTTAGATAATGGAATGAGGAGAGAGAATAACAATCATGACTGATTGGGCAGGACATGTAGCACAAATGCAGAATTAAGTGGTGACAAAAAAACAGAGTCTAACAGGAAAGTACTTGTGCTTAAACAAACACATATACACCAAAATTGTGTGAGAGGTCCCTTATTGCACTAGTGATACTCGCTCATCTGCAAAACTCTGCAGTTTTCCGTTAGAGGCCTCTGCGTGTGCCATGCCTCATTGCACATTGACTTGCCGGTACACCAGTCGGGACGGTGCAGTGTGCCTCTGAAGTCGCGTTTTGTGGAGTTATTTGTTAGTGACGCGTATGATGGGTCAGCGATGGTAATAATCATTCTTGTATATTGCGATAGTTGAGATGAAGTTACGAAGAACTCTTCTTCGTGAAGATGGATTGGTGTTGTGGAGGGGAAACATTCGATGTTTTGTGGTATCTATTATAGTGCAGACTATGAGCATTATGTTAGAAAGATACTGTTGTAACACTAACACATGATTCTAGTGATGTGAACAACTCATTGCAGTTGGTGTATATGCACGTGCACGAAGAGGTGATGGAAGTAGTAAAAGTGAATTCAACCCTCTCCTGCAAGAAGGTTCAATTCGCAAGATATCCACAGCTTGCTGACAACACACAAAGAAATTACGATGATTATCATGTAAAGGTTCACACATACACAAGCTTCTGAAAAGATACCCTAAACTGAGGCTAAAAGCTATTAAAAACATACTGGACTACGTGGCAAAGAAAGAGAGGAAATAATTTTTTCAAAGGAAATCTACATTGCAGT